>OX637341.1:19606698-19850698 GCA_951799405.1 Agapetus fuscipes | reverse complement strand
CGGCGTCCACCGTAGATCGGCCCCGCCTGAAGCCGTACTGTCGGTCGGAGAGCCCCCGCTCCGGATCCTCCAGGATGAGCTGTAGTCTCCCGAGCAGGAGGCGCTCAAGGAGCTTCCCGAAGCCGTCCAGCATGCACAACGGCCTAAAGGAAGAGGGTCCGTCCTTTTTTGAGAATGAGGACTAGCCTCTGTCTCTTCCAGGAGGCGCCGACTAGGCCCTCTTCCAGGCACTTGTTGTACACGTCGAGCAGCACTTCCGGAAACCCCCGGGCCACCAACAGCACGATCTCATTTGGGACCTCGTCAAGTCCAGGGGCCTTACCTCCAGATCCCGTCCCCTCAGTCTCTGTCGCACAATTTTGTACGGCAGACCCCAGGGGTCCCGATCCACCTCCTCACACAGCTCCCCCCAGCACCTTTCCTTACTGCGCTTGATGGCGCTCTTCAGGGCCTTCTTCGTCGTCCTGAAATCCTCCACTGCCTGGAGGCTCGTCCAGCCCGAGCGCTGAGCACGACGCCGCGAAGCCAAGCATGACCGACGCAGGCCGGCAATCTCCTCAGTCCACCAATAAACATTTCGCCTGAGGGAGTGCCCACCGCGCCGGACCATGGAGGCGTCGCAGGCCCGCTCCACCACCACGCTCAGGCTACTTACCTTTTTTTCCGCCCCGGTCGCCGCCGCGATCTCTCGGCTGCCATCCTCGATGACGGTGAGCAGGGATTCGGGGTCCAGGGAGCGGAGGCTCCATCCCGTAGCGGCGGCCCTCAAGCCGGGGGCGACGGCCCGCAGCCCTATCGCCAGAGTGAAGGTCACGTACTGGTGATCACTTTGCGTGTGTTCTGGGAGCACACGCCAGTTCTTCACCCGTCCGATCATTCCTTCATCAGCGAAGGTTACGTCGATGACAAAACCCGTGGCGCCTCTGCGGAAGGTGAACTCCCCACCGACATTTGCAGGCAGCAAATGTAGGCACGAAGCCACCTCACACAGGAGAGCACCCCGTCGGTTCGTCACCGGCGAGCCCCAGTCCGTCGCCCAGGCGTTGAAGTCGCCCGCCAGCACCACAGGCACCGACGCCGTCCGGACATCCTCCTCGAGGCGTCGCAGGTCCTCCTCGAACTGCTCAATCGGATGGTTGGGGGAGAAGTAGCAGCTGTAGATTCTACAGCCTGCCATCTCCACCCAGGTCCACCCGCGAGCAGCGGGGGCAGGAGCACTCCTGGCGACGCACAGGCTCGTAGAGGGGAAGAAGATGGCCGCCGACCCGGCGCCGTCACAGTACCAGCGACTGGAACAGTCACGATACTGCTCCGACACCAAGACGACGTCCACCCCCTTCTCTCGCACCACCTGGAACATAAGATCCTGGGCCGCTTGACAGTGGCCCAGGTTTATTTGTAAGATTTTTACTTCAGACATTTTTCAGACAGACATCGTCGGAACGCCTCGCACTGTGAACTTCCGCACCAGTGCGTGGCCCTATGACCCGCCCTCGAGCAGGGCGCGCAGTGCAATGCGGCACTACACCCTGCCGCCGCATGTCCTTCCGCTCCGCAGCGCCTGCAGAGCTTTCCGCTCCCGAGCCCCACCTCACTGCACCGGGATGCAATGTGGGAGAACCCAAGGCAGCGGAAGCACTGCCTCACGTCCACCCTCGGACGTAAGCGGCATCGGAGGAGCCCAATTTTCAGATGTCCCTCCCGAATGACGGTGTAGTGATTTTGTACCTAACAGGGCTGTTAATTTTGAATTTTAGAATGCTGCTTCTTTTGTTCCCAAAAACAATAGCTTGGAAAAAACAATAAAAAATTTGCGTGTAAGAAAAGGGCATGCAAGAGTTTTATTTAATAACACCCAACACTCAAAGACCTTTACATTGGTGACCCCGACTTGGAAAAACAGTTAAAAAGGGTGTTATTCCAATTAAATTGTGTTCCAACCAAGTGTCAACAAGTTTTCACCAAAAATAGTGTTTGAAAACCATTTTGTTAAAAAAAAAAAAAATGGCGACCGGCGAAAATCCAACCACATGCGTTGCGGCGGTTAGCGTCAAGCTAGCTCCTTTCTGGAAGGAGAATGCCGCTTTGTGGATTCTCCGAGCGGAAACACAATTCCGCCAGGCCAACATCACTGTGGACATAACAAAATTTGACCACTTGGTAATGAGTCTGGATGATGCAACGCTCACAATGGTAGCTGATATTGTGACGGCGCCCCCAGCAACAGAAAAATACGAAGCTCTGAAAAAAGCACTTCTAAACGCTTTCCACGAGTCTGAAGAGACTAGAATAACAAGGTTGCTCAATGACATACACCTGGGAGACACAAAACCATCACACATGCTGCTCAAAATGAAACAGCTGGCGGGAACAAACTCAGCAGATAGCACAATCGTGAAAAGACTGTGGTTACATCGATTACCACAATCCGTCCAAGTTATCTTATCTGGGTCAAATAACCAACCGCTGTCAGAGCAGGCAGCAACGGCAGACCGGATCATGGAGGTATACCAGAACAGCGAGCATACTGTTGCTGCGACCTCCCAGTCCTCCGCTCTCACTGCATCTTCTACGTCACCCAAGACTGAAGAATCCAACATGCAGTATATAATTAAACAACTGGAAGCAATCAATAAAAGGTTAGAGCGCCTTGAGCAGTGCAACCGAAACCGCAGCCAGAGCCGTAACCGAAATCACAACCGTGACCTGAAAAATAATCAGAACGGGAAACAGAACCAGCAGACAGGTTACTGTTACTTCCATAATAAGTACGGAAACAAAGCGTACAAGTGCACCGAACCCTGCAAGTTTCCGGGAAACTTCACAAGCCCCCCACAGTAGCAGCGAGTGAGGAGCTAAAGAAAAATTGCTGCAGACTTGTCATCAGAGACCAGCGGTCCAACAAAAGGTTTTTGATCGATACTGGGTCTGACATATCAGCGATCCCAAAAACAGTAAATACACCTCATAAACTAGCATCACCAACACTGTATGCTGCAAATGGTACAAGAATTCAGACGTATGGCACGCACACCATCTCCATTGATGTAGGCTTGCGCCGTCTCTTTTCATGGACGTTCATCATTGCAGACGTCACTCAACCGATTATAGGTGCGGATTTTTTAAGCCACCACAATCTTCTCGTGGACCTCAAGAAGAAACAACTCGTCGATGGTACCACAGGGCTCATAGCCATCGCTAACCGGTTGCTAGGCCCATCAGATGGCCTGTCAACTATTGACGTGAATAACAAAGACGATTATAACATGATACTTCAACAGTTCCCAAGCATCACGAGACCTCAAATCCATCATGCATCTACACGACATAGTGTCAAGCACGCCATCCAAACAACTGGACGCCCTGTTTTTGCGAAAGCTCGTCGACTAGCACCAAAACAGTTGGAAGCTGCTAAAGAGGAGTTTAGAAAAATGTGTGAGCAAGGTATCTGCCAACCATCAAAGAGCAGCTGGTCGAGCCCACTGCATATGGTCAGTAAGCCCAATGGAGGTTGGCGACCATGCGGCGACTATAGACAGTTGAATGCTCAAACGATACCGGATCGATACCCGATCCCGAGTTTACAGGATTTCTCACACAAATTGAACAAAATGAGCATCTTCAGCACTATTGATCTTACTCGAGCGTACCACCAAATTCCAATTGAAGATGATGATGTGGAAAAAACCGCAATAATCACACCGTTCGGGTTATTTGAATTTAAAGCGATGCAATTTGGATTGTGCAACGCTGCACAGAGTTTTCAACGGTTCATGCACAAAGTTCTGCAAGACTTGGAATTCTGTTTTGTCTACATAGACGACATCCTCATAGCATCAAGAGATGCAACGCAACATAAAGATCATCTCAGACAACTGTTCACAAGACTCACTGAATATGGACTTGTGATCAATCCTGACAAATGTGTCTTCGGTGCTCAGGAAGTAAAATTCTTAGGCCAACTCATCAACAAACAAGGGATAAAGCCCGCTGAAGAGAAAGTGAAGGCAATTTGTGATTACGCGTTGCCCACAACTGCAAAAGACTTGAGAAGATTCTTAGGAATGATAAATTTCTATAGAAAATTCATCCCCAAGGCAATTGAAAAACAGCAAATACTCTACGACTCCATCGCGAAAGTGAAAAAAGGGGACAAGAAACCGATCACATGGACAGAAGAAATGATTCACGCTTTTCAACAAACAAAAACTGATCTGGCAAACGCAACATTGCTAATACACTCTGATGAAAATGCAGAAATCTCCATCATGGTGGACGCATCCAACACTGCAATGGGAGCCGTCTTGCAACAATGGACCCACAACCAATGGTCTCCGCTGGCATTCTACTCCAAGAAATTTTCAGCAGCTCAATTGAAATACAGCACATATGACAGAGAGCTGACAGCACTATATGAAGCTGTAAAATATTTCCGCAGAATGTTGGAAGGTAGAAGCTTCCATATTAAAACGGATCATAAGCCCATAACTTATGCATTTAACAAAAACAAACAAAACGCATCTCCACGACAAGAGCGACAATTGGATTATGTGTCCCAATTCACCACGGACATAAGATATGTGCCAGGTGAGGAAAATGTTGTTGCAGATGCACTTTCAAGAGTGGAAACTATTGCAATTCCACCGCAAACCGACTTCGAGCAAATGGCAGAAGAACAAAAACAAGATTCAGAACTAGAAACATTTTTCACTGAAAATTCTTCACTCCAGATGAAACAACTATTAATTCCCGGAGGCAATAAAATGATTTGGTGTGACACATCAACAGGAACTATACGACCATTTGTTCCCAGAAGTATGAGAAAAAATATTATACAGCAATACCATGATATCAGTCATACTGGACCAAAGCCTACGTACAAATCAATAAGAACAAGGTACGTTTGGCCCAACATGCAAAATGACATAAAAAAGTTGGTAAAGACATGTATCAGTTGCCAAAGGACTAAAACATCCAGGCACACAACAAGTCCACTGCAAGAATTTCCTACACCAGACGAAAGATTCCAGTGGATACACATAGACTTGGTAGGACCACTCCCACCATCTCAAGGACAAACCTACTGTCTGACCATCATCGATCGATATACAAGATGGCCAGAAGCTATACCAATAAGTGACATCACAGCCAAAACAGTGGCTGCCGCTCTGATCACAAACTGGATAGCAAGATTCGGCGTTCCTGCAACTATTGTCACTGATCAAGGACGACAGTTTGAATCCCAGCTATTTTTCGAAATCACAAAAACACTAGGAATCAAACACAACAGGACAACAGCCTATCACCCTCAGTCTAACGGCTTAATTGAAAGATGGCATCGTACCCTCAAGGCTGCTATCAAAGCTCACACAACAGTGAAATGGACCGAACATCTCCCGATGATTCTCCTTGGCTTGCGGAATGCTATTCGCGAGGACATTGGACACTCTCCAGCAGAACTGACGTATGGAACTACCCTACGACTGCCAGGTGACTTCTTCCAAGATACAACACCAGCAGAACCAGGTTCATTCGCAAGAGAACTACAGCAGTCATTACAAGATATAAGACCAACACCAACAGGCAATCATGGGAAAAGACGGACCTTTGTACACAAAGCACTGAAAGATTGTACACATGTGTTTGTGCGAACTGACGCTTCTCGTACTCCACTACAAGCACCGTACGAGGGACCTTTCTCTGTTGCCAAAAAGAGTGAAAAATACTTTTCAGTAATGATAAAAGGTCAAGCTAAAAACATCACCATAGATCGTTTGAAACCAGCTTACATGCCTGAAGATACAACAGAAACTACAAACGCAGACCCAAAACCAGTACCAGTAGTAGCTAGAGAAAACACACCAACAACTGCTACTCCTGCAACTCCTGGGACTCCTGCTACTACAACCACTACAACAAGATCGGGCCGAAAAGTACACTTTCCAGACAGATTCTACTAAAAACCTAAGAGAAGTCAAGATTCACCGATCACCACTTTCATCGCATCTGCCCTTGGCAAATGCTGGAGGGGACCTCTGTAGTGATTTTGTACCTAACAGGGCTGTTAATTTTGAATTTTAGAATGCTGCTTCTTTTGTTCCCAAAAACAATAGCTTGGAAAAAACAATAAAAAATTTGCGTGTAAGAAAAGGGCATGCAAGAGTTTTATTTAATAACACCCAACACTCAAAGACCTTTACAACGGCATCTGTCCTCGTTGTCCACGGCACCCTCGCCGTGCACATGTAGGACCCCCACTGGGTCGGTCTCAGGGGAAGGACCTCGACTTCATCGATGTCCCCCCCCAGAGCCCGGCCCAGGGAGGCCCTCACTTCCCCGACCTCTACACCCTCGTAGAGGTCCTTGATGGTGACTGTCCTTTTTGGGGACAGCCTCTTAACCACCAAGTCAGGCCCAGCGACTTCGGCCAGTAGTCTCTCCAGAGCCGGCCCCCGGGTCTCACCCTTGGCCAGGCGAATCTGAAGCGAGCCGCCGGCACCCTTTCGGATGCCGTGCACCACTGGCAGGCCTGAGTCTTCCTTCCCCCCCGCAGAAGCCAAGCTTCTGAGGACCCTCGCGTATGAGGGCGGGTCGTCCGACTTGATGGCCGGGGAGATGGTGATATTCTCCGCCGGCCTTGATAATCGTTTTTGGTTATTACCAGCTTTTTTATTCTTACTCTTTACCAGGGTCCATTGTCCTTGTTGCTGCTGCTGTTGTTTCTGCCGCTGCTGCGTCTGTTGTTGCTGCCGCCGCTGCTGCTGCTGCTGTTTTTGCTGCTGCTGCTGCTGCTGCTGCCGTTGCTGCTGTTTCTGCTGCTGCTGCGGTCGTTGCCTCTGTGAGTGGTTGATGGGCGGCCGCTGCTCTTGCTGCGAATCCTCGCTTTCTGGAGGCTTCTTTAGCCTCTTCTTCTTTGGCCGCTTCTTTGGCGGCTCTTGTCGCTTCAGCGGCTCTTGTCGCTTCAGCGGCTCTTGCCGCTTTGGTGATTCCGTCCGCTTTGACGGCTCCTTGCCTCCTTCTTTCATCGGCGAGGTCTGGCAGTCACCGTCCCGAACATCGCGGATCAGATCCACGAGGCTGTCCAGGACCGCCTGCAACTCATTGCACGCCGTCCCCACTCCTATCTTAATCGGTAACTGCACGTTGGTTCGTGTCCCGATAAACTCCTCGACCTTTCGCAGGCCCGTCAACGTCTTATTTAGTTTTTTAATTAATTCTTCCATTTCAATCCCACGAGTAGCTAGGGAAATACACGTCCAGCCGACCAGAGCCCCGCTTGGCCGGCTAAGCCTGAATACTTGGAGGTTTCGGCAGGTACCTCCAAGGGAACGTTCACGACTGCATTGATGCATGCATTATTAGTGCATGATCATTTAACGTCACTGCAGCCACACACCCATCGGCACGTTGCCTCTACACCTTGGGTTTTGACGGGTTCGCTTTAGTTAAGTCTGCCGACGCCTATTCTACCACCCACCCAGGATACGCGCCTATCTAAGTACCACCCACTAGATTTTTTCGGCAGACCGTAAGCCCCCTAGCCACAACAAGGCCCGAACCATGAAGGGGGAACCTAACCTAACCTAACCTAACCTAACCTAACCTAACCTAACCAGTTGCTCCCAAATATTCAAAGCAGACGGACGTTCTTCTGAGCGCTCCGTTATTTAATTCAAATTACCGCAATAAAGTGTGATCTTTTGCTTGCAATCTGTGAATATACTAAGTTTAAGTGATTATAAGTTCTGTGCTTTCTTTTTTTTTTTTTCTTGAAAATAATTACCTTTTAGTTGAATTCAGTTAGTTTTTGTGCGTTTCGTTTTATATCTTGGTTGCTTTATTGGACAAGTGGTGTGACCCTGCCCGGCACAGTCGTGCAGGAGACATTTGGGCTGCAGCATTAGATGTAGCTCTGAATTCCGCATAAAAAAAGTCGTGGCGGGAACAACCTATCTATTGAACTTTTCGACTTATTGAGATATTTGTGTTTCGGTGTACTGAGTCGCCACGTGGTGGTCATTTTGATTGTGCTTGTGTACGGGGTCCTCGAGTTATTTTGCAATGACTTTGTGTACGGGGTCCTCGTGTGGCATCGCAGCGACTTTGCTGCGCTGCAAGTACGTCATCCGATTCGTCCAGCTACCGATTCTGATGATGATGAAGACTCTCAAATCGAGCGCCGTTTCGTCTCAACTTTGTCCTGCAGTGCGCCGTTTCGTGGATTAACATTTCCTTTGGAAAATTTTCCGAGGTTTTTCCTCAAGAGTAAAGAACTCTAACTTCTCGGAAAACCTCGGAAAAATCCCGGAAAATCCCGGAAAATAGCTTGGAATTTTCCTGCAGTGTTGTGAAAAACCGAGCGCCGTTTAGTGTCGGCTTTGTCCTTCAGTGTGCCAGTGTGTTTCGTGGGACCACCCGAAGTTTTCCTCCGGAAAAATTTTCCGAGGTTTTTCCACAACACTGAAGAACACTAACTTCCCGGAAAACCTCGGAAAAATCACGGAAAAACCCGGAAAAGCGTTCAGAGTTTTCCCTGTGAGGGGCCGGGTTTGACTTCTTACCCGCGTCGAGGTCTTTCACTTGGCCCGGGTTTGCAGTGTGACCGACGTTGAGATCTTTCGAGTCTCTTCGGATGAAGAAATATTTTGACATTTGTGTTGTTCTTAAGTATTGAAATATAAATATAAATCGTATCTTGGAATTGAACATGTTACGTTCACCACCTTCCAGGACGCCTGGTTCAAGGGCCTCGAGGTCACTCTCACCACCCGGCTCACCTAAGGAAAGAGATATGCTCCCATCTGTCGCTGTGCGTATTGCTCTTCTCTGCCAGCAGATTTTGAAGAAGGCCAAGTCCCCGGACATCGTCGAGTGGGCCTCGCAGATTGAGGCATTATCAAACACCTTACAAAAGGATAAAATTCCTGCGACGGTCACGACTCCCGCTCCCTTGTCTGACTTGGGAGAGATCAAGAGCCAGATTGCCAGTCTGGCAGCCAGGGTCGAAGAACTTGCGAAGCCTAGCTTCGTAAGTTCTTGCAGATATTCCGCCGCCGTCAGGGCGAACTTGCCCGCTAACACTCCCCGAGAAGAAAGGCGTTTGCCAAATATTGCGAAGGAGCCTGAAAGGACCTTCGCACTTATTGTTTCAAGTGGTAATCAAGACGATACATCGGACTCCATCAGGAAGAAGATTATCTCGTCTGTTAAGCCTCAGGAACTCAAAATTGGAATTAAGGGCGTGGCAGGGATTTCAAAAAATAGAGTAGTAATCACGTTACCGAATGCGGAGCACGCTTCAAGGCTTCGGGAGGCTGTGGAAACTAAAACCACCCTTAAGGCAGAGGAAAGCAAACGACGTCAACCTCTCGTCATCTTCAAAGGTCTTTCCAAAGACATCTCCGAGGTCGAATTTTTGGAATGCTTAGAATTCCAAAATGACTCTATTGCGGATTTTACTCAAGGAAAGACATTAGGAGACGAGTTAAAAATCGTCCGCACCACAAAAAAACAAGAATGAAAGACTGAAAAATCTTATTGTTTCGGTCAAACCCACACTTAGAACCACCTTACTCTCTCTCGGCAGGGTTAACGTAGGATTCCTACGAGTCCATGTGGAGGACTGTTCTCCTATTGTCCAATGTTACAACTGTCTTGGTTTTGGCCATTTTTCTTCCAAGTGCACGGAAAAACAAAGGTGTATGCACTGTGCTCAAGATCATCGCTTCACAGATTGCCCTGACAAGGATATTAAGGATAAAGAAAAATGCTTCAATTGCGTCAAGGCCAACAGGCGATCGAGCATCAAAGTGCCTACAAACCATAGAGCTAACAGCCGCCTCTGTACATATTCCAAGTTCCTGGAAGAACGCGCACAGGAAACCATAAATTATGGATAACACACGCCCCCCACTTAACCCGATTGTGGTCTGCCAAGCCAACCTTCAAAGGTCATCACTGGCCTTGGACATGGCAAACTTAAGGGAATTCCAGATATTGCTCTTGCAAGAGCCCTACACTGGCGCTACTGGAACCGTCCGGGGCATGACTGGAACTTTGTACCAGTCACCCTCATCGAGCCCTGAAAAACCCTGTAAAGCTGCCATACTCTTGAGATCTGACCACCTTAGAGGGGTCATGATCTCAGAGTACACTGACGAAAACGCCGTGTTCGTGTCAGTCCATGTTGGGGAGCACTGTGTGATCCTGGGCTCTGTCTATATAGAACCACGGGCGGATTTGAGTCCGATTCTCGCCAGGCTTGCGAGGATGTCTGCCGAGTTCCAAGACTACCAATTCATAATAGGCGGTGATTTCAACGCAAAAAGCACATGGTGGGGCAGCACCAGAACTGACCCCAGAGGTGCTGCGGTCATCGACCTGTGTGCTGAACTCGGCTGGACTGTCCTCAACGAGGGATCTACACCTACGTTTGACACCACCAGAGGGAACCGCAGGTTCGTCTCATGGATTGATGTTACACTCTGCAGTGGTGGAATTTCGGAAGCAATCATGATGTGGCGGGTCGATACTTTTGCCAGTTGCTTTTCGGATCACAATCTGATCTCCTTTGAATTAACTACAACCTCTAATCGGACTGTGACAAGAAAGCAGACAAGATTTTATGCCACCGCTAAGGCAAATTGGGGCAAATTTACCCGCATCCTGCGAGAGTCAACGGGAGAGACCATGGATTTTGAGGGTTGTACTCTACCTGAAGACGTTGAACATGCGTGCAACGACTTCAATGCGGCTTTGAATACGGCTTGCAAGGGAGCCATTCCTCCTGTCAAGGGCTTTAAGGGTCGAACATGCCCTTGGTGGTCGGACGACTTACTGTCTTTAAAGGGTAGAGTTGTCGCCGCCAAGAGGAAGCTGCAGAATTCTGGGGCGGTCCGGCGTCTTGTGACTCTTCCAGCGTACCTACAAGTGAAAGAAGAATTTCGAAACGCCGTATCTGCTGCTAAAACGGTCAGCTGGAAAGAATTCTGCTGTATACAGAACCGTGAAACGGTCTGGTCCATGTTAGCCAGGATAACTGGTAAGCGCAGCTTACCGGTCCCCAGCACTATCAAAATAGATGGCAGAGGACAAGGCAATGAGGCTGCAACCGCTGCGGCCCTGTTGGAACATTTCTTTCCTGATGACGATCCTACTTCTGATTTAGTAGTGCACGCACACATCAGGGAGTCTAGTCTTCTAATACCGGACACTGATGACGACGTCAGCTTCACAGCTGGTGAAATCCAGCGCGCTGTATTGAGCATCAGCCCTAAAAAGGCCCCCGGTCTGGACGGCTTCACACCGGACATCTGCCAGCATGCTGTGGAGACGTGTCTGGATACTGTCGTCAAAATTATGAATGGATGCCTCATGACTGGATGTTTCCCGACTACTTGGAAAGAATCAAACGTTATCCTGATTCCTAAACATGGGAAGCCTCAGGATGACGTCGGATCCCTGAGACCCATTGTGATAACGCCAAGTTTGGCGCTATCATGTGGAGGGATGCGAGGGGGAGGATTTAAGATCGTACTGGTTCTCGATTATCGCGTTCGGACGAACTGCCCAACAAATCTGTGTAGGCAGCCAACCAAAGGAGCAAGGGGGAAGGAAATCACGGAATCAGAGTCTGGACTCACCTTATCTCCAATGGATGCCTCTTTCGCGGAGCACTGGTCGCGTTTTTGTGTGTGGTTTCTCCTTTATTTCTGTCGCGCGCGATGAACACTGCGATGGACACGTCTATCCAAGGCCGCGTATGAAGAAGTACTGCTGGAGACAGGTGATTGGGTAAAGTAGGAGTGGTCAGTTTATAGGCTTAAGGACACAGGATTTTATGGCCAGCTACCTATAAACAAATCTACCTAACAGCTCGCCCAAACATGCCCCCCAGCTTGAGAGGACGTAGTCCTTTCAAAACAATGATTTATTTATTTATTTGTTTATTATTATAACTTAAATCTACTTAATTTAGCGAGTGGACTGTATATTATTTATTGTACTATTATTGATTTGGCAACGGACAAACCTTATAACAAGTGTTACATAATTGGACGCGTTTACGCACAATATTTCTAGCCGACGAAGTCCAGAAATTTTGTCGCAAAAGGGACATAAGTAACTGAGGTCCAGAATGCAAGAATTTTCTATGATAGTAATCAATGATTAAATTCAAAATATGACCGCGACCTGGTAAAACTATTGGATGTTTACTGTCATAAGCTACGAGTAAGTCAGCGTTTACAAGTCTCCCTCCTACTCGTAACAACCCATCGACGTCGATAAAGGCATTTAGCTTACGAAATGCAGGAGATAAGACTTTACCGGCTTTCGCGTTTTTAATTTCGTTCGAAAATTATGATTTTGTAAGTCTTTTATAATTACGACTTCTGCAAACCGTAGGTGAGAGACTTCAAATTTTGATGACAATCTTTTTATAAAACGAAGTATGTAAATAACAACTTTTAACAATTTACTCCAGGAAGAGATTCGTTCAGCGAGTGAACCTAATAAAGTTGGTTGCTTGGGTAAGTTATCCATTACAGTCATAACTTTTATTTTTTGTTCCGGCGGGTTTTCAATAGTATTTGGATCAAATTTACAAAAATTCCATTCTTCAATCGGTGAGCGCGCGAAGGCAGGGCCTTTAAACCAGAGCGGGTGGTCAATTAATTGTGCGGGAGTCAGGCCGCGTGAGAGACAATCCGGGGGATTGTCTTTCCCGGCAATATGATAAAACTGACTTGGAGGTATATTATCCTGAATTATAGTTACTCTATTCGCGATGAAAGTCTGCCAGCGGGATGGGTGTGAATGAACCCAAGCGAGTGCCACTGTACTATCAGAAAAGGCGTATACATTCTTAATTTGGCAGCGAGTTGAATATGTATCAATGACTACACGCATTAATTTTGACAATATCAATATTCCCGATAATTCAAGTCTTGCTAAAGATATTGTACGACTTGGAGCTACTCGCGACTTTGCACAAGCTAAACTTATTTCTCCGCGTTTACTTGGAGGATTATATACATGAATATATATCACCGCTCCATATGCTCTCTCACTTGCGTCCGCGAATCCCAATAGGGATATAATCGACTCCTGCGTTACACCTGTATGCCGTGGCAGCTGAATACTTTGAAGGAGTGGGAGTTCCGATTCATAATTTTCCCAAGTTGAAATTATACTCTGAGGAGGACAATCGTCCCAATCGATTTTATGTTCCCAGAGAAATTTAATCATTAATTTAGCTGTTACAATCACGGGTGCTACAAACCCCATCAAATCCCAGAAGCGCGCAATTGTCGACAGAATATTTCGTTTTGTACATTTACGAAATTTGTTAGTGACACTAAAGGTAAAAACATCTTTTCCAGGCAACCAATGCAAACCAAGGATGGTACATTGATCTTCTGAACTGAACTCCACAGCTTCAGAAATGCGACAAGCTGAGGGAATGCCTCCCATGACTGATGGTGAATTACTCGAGAACTTCACCAATTCAAAACCGCCCGCAAGAAATAATTCAATCAACTGGTTTGAAAGTGCGATAGCCTCTTCATCATTTAAACAGCTAGAAACCAAATCATCCATGTAAATATCTCTCTCTGCTACAAGTGCCGCTAATGGAAAACGTGTTCGCTCATCATCAATTAAACGACGAACGGTACGCATTGCAAGGTATAGGCTGCACTTTAAGCCAAATGGTACGCGTGTTAATTCAAAAAGCTGAAGTGGATCATTTTTATCAAACCGATATAAAACTCTCTGATAGCATCTATGCTCTTTATTTACCAGAATTTGCATATACATTTTACGTATGTCAGCGCTTAGAGCAACTGGAAACAAGCGAAAGTGTAATATTACTTTAAATAGATCATTTTGAAGATTTCTACCCGTATGTAGAACATCATTCAGCGATAATCCTGATGTAGTTTTCATACTAGCATCTATTACTGCGCGAACCTTAGTTGTGGATTTATTTTCACGTATCACTGCATGATGCGGGGCTATGTATTGCAAGCTCAAGCATTGATCCGAATTTATATTTACAGGATTTAAATACCCTTCTTGTATATAATTTTTGAAAATAAGGTCGTATTCCAATTTTACAGAAGAGTTTGAAAGCAGTTTCCTTTCCAACGCGTAAAATCTCCGCTCTGCCGCTCTCTGAGAGTCACCGAGCTGCCCCGGATCGGTCTTGAAAGGCAGCATTACGGAAAATCTACCAGTCTCGTCTCGCGTGGTGGTACTAGTATATTTTTCTTCACATACCAGCTCCTCGATTTGTGGAGTGGAGACGTCCGGTACGTCCTCCAACTCCAAGATATTTTTCATTTCAATTTCAATTGTTGAAAAGAAACAATAATCTGTTTTGATTGCCGGTAGCACTGGAACTTTCCCTAGTATCACATACCCAAATAGGGTATCCAGTGCAACTGGCTCGCCTAAATTTCGTGAGATAGTGTTGTGTTTTATCACACGGGAGAATACATCTGCACCCAGAATCATGTCAATTTTTCCAGGAATAAAATATTTTTCATCAGCCAAACGTAATGATTTTAAATATTCTAAATTTTCAATATTAATGTTGGCGACGGGTATTTTATCAGTTATTTGATTAACCACCAAAGGCGATAGTTTAAAATTGACCGATTTCTCAACTCTCGAAAGAAGGGTAATTGTTGTCACTCCCTTGATAGGGTTGACAATATCCCCTATTCCTGAAACAACTTTGTCTCGCGTCGTCTTTACATCAAGATGAAGTTCTCGACAACAGGAGGCCGTTATTATGTCTCTCTGTGAAGCACTGTCTAATAAAGCGCGAATAGTGTGTCTTTGACCCCGCTTGTCTAAGATTACACAACAAACAGTTCCTAGTAAAACCGTAGATTCTACCTCACTAGAATTAGGGCCCATAGCACAAAGCGCTAGGGGCTCCGCCTTTTCTTCGGCCGCGGCTTGCAAATTCAAGTTGAAATGCAGGCTAGTATGGTGGGATCGATTACAAACGCTGCATCTTCCCTTTGATTTACAATTCTTGAGATTATGCATCGTACTTAGACAATTGACACATAATTTCTTTGATTTTATAAAATTGTACCTTTCCCGAGCGTCCAGGATAGTGTATTTCGGACACTGGTACAACTTTGAATGGTTGTTGTCTCCGCACAACAAACATTTGTCAGTATTAACTGTAACAAATGCCCTAACGTTTTTCTGGGAAACTGAGGGCTTTCGCGGCATCGCGTTAATTTGATTGTTAATTTTACTGCTTCTACTTCCGTTTGCGCGCTGTAGTATTCGCGAGTAATTTCTAATGAATTCCACAAAAATTGTTGAATCTACTGAGTCTGAAGAATCTTGTATAGAAACTTCAAAAGCCTTAATCGTATCCATGTCGAGTTTCTTACACGCAATGTGTATGAATATAAAGTCTTCTAGATTCTCTATGTTCAACTGCTTGATTGCAGCAGTCAAACCCGAAAATAGATCAATAAAGTCCTCCAAGTTTGAGGCAGATGGTTCCTTTACTGCAGGAATATTTAACAATTTCTCTAGATAAGTTGTTGCCAGAACGCGCTTATCGTTGTATTTCTTGACCAACGAATTCCACAAAATTGTATAATTTTGAGCAGTTGGCAATAAACCTTGGCAAATGCTTTGAGCTTTTCCTACCAGTTTTCCAACTAAATATTGAATCTTTTCACCTTCCGTTAGACTGTCATTCTCATGGACCATAGATTTAAAATTTTCATAAAACACCGGCCAATTGTTTACATCTCCGTTGAAGGCACACAGCTCTAATCGTGGTAGTTGGATGCTCCTTTTTAAAGGAATATCATTTGCACTTGAGGATTTTGTTGTGTCTTTTAAATTCTCGTAAGTATATTTAATTTCAGCGTATAAGTCTTCAAATGACAGAATAATATTATTATCTGTTGCTTCATCTTCCTCACTTTCTGCAATTAAATCATTTTTTTCTTTCACCAGTAATAAAAACTCTTTACGCCAGTTGTCAATGCCTGCCGCGTGCACTTTAAATTTCCGCAAATAAATTTCTCCCAAATGAATTGAATTAATGGTATCGAAAATGCATTGTGCCCGTTCCAAGTACGTCTCTATCTCATTCTGGAGGCGCTCCTTACGTCGTTGAAATGCTCGTTTCTCGCGTTCTGAAGTCATGTTTTAATTTGGCTTTAATAAATTAAATTTGATAAAATTAATAATAAATTTTACAAATCCCGTACGTACAAGTCCTTATAAATTGAAGTAGCAAAGAAAAAAGAAGGTTATAATAATGTTATCAAAATGTAAACAAATAATGTAAACAAAAAAAGTAAACAATGCAAGTACCTAGGTAGTTACTTATACCGCGGGCTTAATTCGAATGTACCTAAAATGCAAGAGATAGGTATACCTACAAGGCAATTAAATAATTAACCCGCACTTCGATTCCAAAGCGATATTTATGATAATAATGTATGAACGCGTCACGAATTGCATTTTTGTAGCAATAAAAATGGCGAATATTTTTTTTTTTGAATCCGATTTCAAACTATAAGAATCTGAATTAATATTACGTGAATCTAGTTTTTAATTTACGATCCGGTTCTGTTAGGACCAAAATTATGATAACGCCAAGTTTGACGTTATCATAGGGGGGTGCGAGGGGGAGGATTTAAGATCGTACTGGTTCTCGATTATCGCGTTCGGACGAACTGCCCAACAAATCTGTGTAGGCAGCCAACCAAAGGAGCAAGGGGGAAGGAAATCACGGAATCAGAGTCTGGACTCACCTTATCTCCAATGGATGCCTCTTTCGCGGAGCACTGGTCGCGTTTTTGTGTGTGGTTTCTCCTTTATTTATGTCGCGCGCGATGAACACTGCGATGGACACGTCTATCCAAGGCCGCGTATGAAGAAGTACTGCTGGAGACAGGTGATTGGGTAAAGTAGGAGTGGTCAGTTTATAGGCTTAAGGACACAGGATTTTATGGCCAGCTACCTATAAACAAATCTACCTAACAGCTCGCCCAAACACATTGGTTTGCTGCCTGTTTTGGGTCGAGTCCTCGAAAAGGTGATAGTTGGAAGGCTCTCGTGGCTCTTCTACACCAAACACCTTTTAAGCGAAAACCAATATGGATTCACAAGACAGAAATCCGCTGAAGATGCACTCAACAGAATCACATCGATCCTTCATCAAACTCTCAAGAGGAAGATGATCGCTCTGGTGGTCTCGCTCGACATCAAGGGAGCATTCGACCACGCATGGTGGCCTTTCCTTCTGGTCGAACTGGGGAAAAAACGCTGCCCGAAAAATTTATACTCCCTAGTCAGATCATACTTATCAGGGAGAAGAGTCAAACTAACTTTTGGCAACACGACTGTTAGCAAAACGACATCTCTGGGCTGCGTGCAGGGATCTGCGTGCGGCCCGTTCTTTTGGAACGTCATCGTCGACGATCTGCTTCAGCAAACATTCGACGATGAAACGCACGTTCAGGCTTATGCTGATGACATCGTTCTGATCGCTTCGGGGAGAACGATGTCTGAAACCAAGAAGCGAGCCGACAACGCTCTCAAGACAGTCTATGACTGGAGCATGCGTTGCAAGCTGAAGTTCTCGCCATCTAAGACCTTAGCAATGTGCGTCACGAGGAAATACATAGATCGCAATCCCGATCTATTCCTTGGACCACATAGGATCAAGATCGTCGACAACTTCAAATTGTTGGGAGTCATCATTGATAACAATTTAAAGTTCACCAAACACGTAGAATATGTCTGTCAAAGAATGGCGAAGACGTTTGGTGCAATCGCCCGAACCGCTAAACCTACCTGGGGATTATCATCAGACGTTCTCAAGACCCTATACATGGGGGCAGTGGAACCAATGGCGCTTTATTGTTCCAGTATATGGGCTAATGCATGCGCTTCAAAAGCCGTGCGAAAAAAGCTAAATCAAGCTCAAAGCCCCATATGCATCCGTCTATGCCGCGGGTATCGCACAATGTCACTGAATTCTGCTCTGGCCATTTCGGGAGTCCCCCCTCTGCATCTCCGGGTCTTGGAGACATCCGAGCTCTATCGTATAAAACAGGGAGCCCCCCTGTTCTCACTCCCTTCGGACAAGACCTGCATGAGGACAGTAGATTGGAGGTCTTTACCACACCTGGCGCGTCTCCAGGGTGAAGAGCTTGACCTACAGGCTGTAAGGACTCATGTCCAGTACTGTATCTTCACGGATGGCAGTCGCCTGGAGGGCAGAGTAGGCGCTGCATTTGCTGTGTTCAGGGAGGGAATCGAGGTTGACAGCAGAAAGCTTATGCTCGACGATCACTGTTCTGTGTTTCAGGCCGAGCTTTTCGCAATGCAGGCGGCCGCTGAATAGGCCCTTAAAAAAGGAATCAGTGGTTCAACGATCCGTGTGGAATCCGATTCCCTCTCCGGTCTGCATGCGATCAAGGATTGCGAAAGCCTCAACCCAATTGTGAGGGAAATTTTCTCCAGATGTGACCGTTTGAGAGCGAAGGGTTGTCGGATATCATTTCGCTGGGTCAAGGGCCACTCCTGTGACCCTGGGAACGACCGGGCGGACAAACTGGCAAGAGCAGCTGGGTCTTTAAAGTTGAAACCTACCTACGATAGTTACCCAATCAGCCATGCTAGAGGAGAACTAAAGGCAAAAACCTTGTCGGACTGGAACGACGCATATCTACGGGATACTGCAGGAAGCACCACAAGGATGTTCTTCCAAAACATACAAGAAGCAATGTTACTAGCCAGAGTGTATTCACCGACTTACGAAACGACCCAGTTCCTGTCTGGGCATGGTTTCTTCCGCAGTTACCTGTATAGATTTAAAATTTTAACTATAAACACCTGTCCATGTAACAACCAAAGTGAACAAACTGTCCTTCATTTGCTTTTTGAATGTCCCTTCCTCGAAAAAACCAAATTCAATCTGGAAAATAAATATAACATCAGCGTTCAGAATCTCAGTGAAATCAGAAAATTAATATTGGATTCTTCATACACAAAGACAATTTTTGACTATTTTGGAACTATTAATAAAATAATGAGAAAAATAAACGAGGAAAATGTAAAGGAGACACAAACACTTGCACTAACACAGACACGAACAGACTAATACAAACAGACATCACATATAGGTAATGAGATGCCGGAGGTTAATTTAACCAAACCGGAAGGCCAATGAGCCGCCCATCCCGACTGAGTTTACCGTGATTCCTCAGTCGTAATGGCGAATGCCGGGATGGTTCCAATAAAGTCGTGCACGGACGCTTTCCATCCCATCCCTACACTTACAAGGAAAAGACGAAACATAGAAAGACCCACAAGGGAAATGACAAACCGTGTCTAATCCCTCAGAATTTTTAAACCTTGTCCGTGATAAGCAAGGTGATCCTCTCGCAACTCCCACACCAAAAAAAAAAACCTAACCTAACCTAACCTTCAGTCAATAGCAAATGAGTTTTTTTAAAGGAATGGGAGAAACTATTTATTCGGAAATTTATTACTACCTTACATGGGATCTGTAAAAAATGCATATCACCGTCACCACTAGATTGAACTTTCTCATCGGATATTTTTTTTCTAAAAGAGGCTCTTTAATATTTTCCTGACATCTTTTATTAGATCAACTAAAGTTGCAGCATTGAAATATATTTTAGGCCTCTTAAAAAGTCATTGTGTGAGAGATTTGATATTGTGCGTGCCTTTAAGAGCGCTCTCAAAAATTTGTAATTTTAAAATTCGTATTCGTTTAGTTCGTATATATGCCACAGCGGCGCGCTACGCAGCTCTGTTCTCGCGTTCGTCGGTAGTATTTGAAGGTACGTATAATAACTTATAATATCTGTGGACTAGAAATTATTTTAACCAAAAAAGACATATAGATATATCGCTCCCCCAGTTCTTGTTTACCGTATACGCCAATCTTGTCAAAGATGACTTTTTCACGCAGTTGTCTTATGAATCAAATTCTACACAATCTGAGCTAAGAAAAACCGTAAAACTCGATAATGTGAGAGTTCTTTTTAATATTTATAAAATAAATATCTTGTTTTTATAAGACACATTGGTGCAGTACACATGCAAACATTGCTCATGTAAAATTTTCTCAATGGCGTTTACGATAAACAAGAACTAAGGCAGCAATATGTGTCAACTTACTTACGAAAATGGTCATTAGTAATAAAAATAACAAAGAACTTCACAGTTGCATTTCCATGTTGTAACAGCGTCGCCCGACTACGTCGAGGCTTCACTGTCAAAAACCCGCCGGCTAACTTCAGGGTGGTGTGTGAACATTGACGTCCTCGTCTCAGGGTGGTTATAGATGGGTTGTGACTACAGCCTGAAATAGAAAGTTCCAAAACCAAAGAAAAGAGAAACAAAAGGTGAAAGAGGGAATGTGGTTTATTTAAAAGAAATAATTCTTTAAACAGAAGAACAACATTTACAGAGGAGGTAACTCATAGTTATATTATCGATGTATAAACTAGTCAAAACTACGAGAAGCTTATCTAATAAAGTTCTCAATATTCAAAGTTATTTGTTTTATTTATGGTTTATTAATAATTATCATTACCCCAAAGGTAGACATGAACTTTCGTTAATAAAAGTATAAACAGTCTTGAGACTTTATAATATCCAAGAGCACTTTCGAAAGCTTCCATGACAATCGAGATCACATGTAAACAAACAAAAGGAAGATGGCGTCGAAAGCTTCTGGAAGGAATTGAGTACCAAAAACAAAATGGCGTCTGGGGACGCGCGAGGAAAACAAAATGTATTTCTCGGACAAATAATACACGTAGGTATTCACTGATTTAATTACAATAATGTGGAATATCTGAAAACACACTCGTAGAACAAGCTACATGCTCAAAGTATTCCCAAGGAGAAGGCAAACATTCACTTGATCAGTCTCACTACTGCGTGGATAGACCACGATCAAAATTCAAAGTGAGGTTATTTATTTACGTAAATCACAATACAATGTAGGCTTAATGATTTCAGTATAATAACATTAAACCAATAGATGAAAGTCATATGAGAAACATGCTCTATTCTCTTGGAGGAATATCAAAAAAAGGAATTTAAGAAAAGCAATCGATTATCTGATTTGAATTATCCATAACTAAAAATGACAAATGTAGACAACCCATTGTAATCAGATGGTTATTCTTTGGTAAAGACAAGATAAAATGCTTTCGCATCATGGCGAAAGAATTTATTAATCAGGATAAATTAAACAATAAATCCGTGAAAACAAATTATCATTATACGGAAACAGACATTAAACATCATTTAGGATAATAATTATTCCATTATAGCATAGGATGCCAACAGATTAAACAACTTTACGTGAAACTCAAAATAGCAAATGGCCGGATCACGCGGTCACATTATTAATTATTGGAAATTTTAAACAATTACAGATCTGAGATGAAAATAAATATAAGGGGGATTATGGGACGTTGGTGGGGAAAGGGATTGGGATATGGGAAGGTAGGTGTTACTTGAGATGATGCATGTCGAATCCTGAGAAGGGCGGGCGAGCCCTCCGTCGCGGACCGTCGTCCGATACGTCACGTCTGCTCGTCTCGCTGGTCGCCCACAAAGTGAATCGGTCCCGTCTCCTGTCGACTGGGCACGGCCACCTCTGTCCGAACTCCGCCTGTGGTATTAGCCTCGCATCCCTTTTGCGTGGGGGAAACGGAAGTGAAGCCAACGTAATGCTGTCAACGTTGCTTGCAGTGCTGTCAACGTTGTCTTCGAATTTCCCGGTTTTCTTTTATTTTTTGTCAGCGGCTTGGAATCAGTCGCGACACCCCATCCCTTCTTGGGTGGAAAGTTTTGGGACTCTTTCCTGGTGTGGGTATAATTGGAGTATCCATACTCTTTCAGGGACATCAGTCAATAAAGGTATTCAATGATTGGATTCCTTTGGTAATAGGAAGTTTGATCCAAGCGCAATAGAGATGGTATTTGAGGTGCTGTAGCGTCAGACGTTAGGAGTAGGCGAGATGAAATTGTGAGGCTTGAATGGTCTTCTCTCTTTAAGAATCTTGATTTCGAAGAGATTCTTCTCTCTTGAAGAATCTTGATCTCTCTTGTTTGGTGATGTTTGGTGTTCGCTCTTGTTGGTGTAATATAACTAAGAAGTCCTTATTCTAACCTTACTCTACGACTTAAGTAATTCTTAACAACTAGGTTCATTAACATTCCTCGGGGAGAAAACAAGTTTTTCTCACCGCTCACGCTTTGTTCGCAAAAACACAACAATGCTGCAAGCAAGGAGTCTTCATGCGAGCACAACATGAGGGTTGGTAATGGCAAAATTACCGTTTCTGTCACTAGACAGGATTTCAATTTATACTAGAGGTTAGCTGTTGACAGCTACCAAATAATAGTAGATAGCAGCTCATGGTCATCGTCCCTTGATTAGGTTACATGTTGAAACTTTTATCAGAAACTGAAATCATTAAAAATTACATTAATCTACACAGCCGTCATCGACTCCGGGTGGATGACGTCTGTTTGATCCCTCTGGTAGAGAGTCTTTTGAAGGGACATAAGGGCTAAGGCAACTTCTTATGTCTCTTCCGTCATCTTTTCTAAAGCGACATGATCATCGCTGAGTTGGTATGCTAAGTTCGCCCACTAAGATAGGTTACGAACTGCGACCCACAGTACTATTTTCAGAAGGAAAGATACTGTTTTGCGTATGGTGGCAGTCAGGAGGCTGCGCCAGGGTCTCGCGTCGGGGGGTTTTTTGTGAGTTTTTCAGGGATACTGAACTCTTTGGTTGAAACCACAAAGTTTCCTTCTCGTATTGTCAGGTCGACACCTATCATGTTTTTTCAATGACCAGGTCAACACCTGTCATGCACTTTCTCACAGATATAATCAAGTTAATACCTATTATAATATCTCTGATGTATTATCAGGTCGTCACCTATGGCGTCTTGTATTATCAGGTCAACACCTCTCATGTTATGTATTTTCAGGTCAATCACCTATCACATTTTTCTATGACCAGGTCAATACCTGTCATGCACTTTCTCTTTCCTACTTCCTTTCAGGTCAACACCTGCCACTCGTATTCTCAGGTCATCACCTATCATGTTATGTATTTGGGGTTTCTTGGGTAACCAAGAAGTGTACACGAACAAGTATCTCGAATTTTTGGTACGAGGCACTTGCTGGTGCATTTTCTGGAGAGGAAGGGGTACAACTTTAAAGTTCCGCCTGTGCATCCTGACGAGGTTCTACATGGCCTTGCAGAGTTCCTGACAGTAGATGCAAAGGTGGACTTTAGAGGTTGTGGGACTGAAGAGAAGAAGTTTTTAAAGTATGGTAAGTATTTTGAGGTTGTGCACGCTGTATACGGAGCTGTACAGAATGCAAGGTGATCAATCCCGCTATCCGCACAACTTCATAATAGAATTTTATTTTGATGTAGATGATTAGAGGAATTATCTACTTGTCCAGGATTGGACGAGATGATTTTACTTTTTCTGTTTTTATAGATTCTCTTCAAGGGACAGGATGGGATCGGGAAGGGAGTGCTTACGGACAAGCTCAATGGAGATTTGGACGCCAGGAATTTTTTGATAGAAAATAACAAAACTAGGGGGAGTTTGGAAATTAACTGTCCTTCATAACCCAATATATATTTTGTGTCGTTTACGCCTGTAAACGGGGAATTGTATAGCTAATGTGCTATGGTGAGCTGTGCTGATCCTCTGTATGGGTTCCATGGTTAAAGATAGATTTAGCAAAGGAGTAATACAATTAACAAAATATAATTTAATAAGACTCACAGTTTTTATTCAGGAGATGTGCCAGAAGAATATCTAGTTGAAGCTTGGGGAAGACTGTAGTCGTGCTGGAGTTGATCCAGGTGGAGCCAACTCGAGACGGAGCCAACTCAAGACCCGCGATGGGCGCCAGTGTAACAGCGTCGCCCGACTACGTCGAGGCTTCACTGTCAAAAACCCGCCGGCTAACTTCAGGGTGGTGTGTGAACATTGACGTCCTCGTCTCAGGGTGGTTATAGATGGGTTGTGACTACAGCCTGAAATAGAAAGTTCCAAAACCAAAGAAAAGAGAAACAAAAGGTGAAAGAGGGAATGTGGTTTATTTAAAAGAAATAATTCTTTAAACAGAAGAACAACATTTACAGAGGAGGTAACTCATAGTTATATTATCGATGTATAAACTAGTCAAAACTACGAGAAGCTTATCTAATAAAGTTCTCAATATTCAAAGTTATTTGTTTTATTTATGGTTTATTAATAATTATCATTACCCCAAAGGTAGACATGAACTTTCGTTAATAAAAGTATAAACAGTCTTGAGACTTTATAATATCCAAGAGCACTTTCGAAAGCTTCCATGACAATCGAGATCACATGTAAACAAACAAAAGGAAGATGGCGTCGAAAGCTTCTGGAAGGAATTGAGTACCAAAAACAAAATGGCGTCTGGGGACGCGCGAGGAAAACAAAATGTATTTCTCGGACAAATAATACACGTAGGTATTCACTGATTTAATTACAATAATGTGGAATATCTGAAAACACACTCGTAGAACAAGCTACATGCTCAAAGTATTCCCAAGGAGAAGGCAAACATTCACTTGATCAGTCTCACTACTGCGTGGATAGACCACGATCAAAATTCAAAGTGAGGTTATTTATTTACGTAAATCACAATACAATGTAGGCTTAATGATTTCAGTATAATAACATTAAACCAATAGATGAAAGTCATATGAGAAACATGCTCTATTCTCTTGGAGGAATATCAAAAAAAGGAATTTAAGAAAAGCAATCGATTATCTGATTTGAATTATCCATAACTAAAAATGACAAATGTAGACAACCCATTGTAATCAGATGGTTATTCTTTGGTAAAGACAAGATAAAATGCTTTCGCATCATGGCGAAAGAATTTATTAATCAGGATAAATTAAACAATAAATCCGTGAAAACAAATTATCATTATACGGAAACAGACATTAAACATCATTTAGGATAATAATTATTCCATTATAGCATAGGATGCCAACAGATTAAACAACTTTACGTGAAACTCAAAATAGCAAATGGCCGGATCACGCGGTCACATTATTAATTATTGGAAATTTTAAACAATTACAGATCTGAGATGAAAATAAATATAAGGGGGATTATGGGACGTTGGTGGGGAAAGGGATTGGGATATGGGAAGGTAGGTGTTACTTGAGATGATGCATGTCGAATCCTGAGAAGGGCGGGCGAGCCCTCCGTCGCGGACCGTCGTCCGATACGTCACGTCTGCTCGTCTCGCTGGTCGCCCACAAAGTGAATCGGTCCCGTCTCCTGTCGACTGGGCACGGCCACCTCTGTCCGAACTCCGCCTGTGGTATTAGCCTCGCATCCCTTTTGCGTGGGGGAAACGGAAGTGAAGCCAACGTAATGCTGTCAACGTTGCTTGCAGTGCTGTCAACGTTGTCTTCGAATTTCCCGGTTTTCTTTTATTTTTTGTCAGCGGCTTGGAATCAGTCGCGACAATGTGTACAAAAAACTCGGCACAACGAAAAAAAAATCTTGAATGTTGGTACCATTTCAAATAACGGCTGCCCACTAGACCGGAATTAACTAGAGTTGACAGATAACACACGTTATAAATATTGTGATCGCCAAAATTCGTGTCAATATGTCATATTTTCAAGTTGTATATCCATATTTTAACTTTATCACTCATTTCATTATAACCACTGCAACGTGTGACAGGAGAGAAACGCAAGTGGTAGCATGTCGCTGCCTTAGTTCTTGTTTGCCGTATAGACCATTAAGCTAATTTTACATTAGCAATGTTTGCATGTGTACTGGACCAATGTGTCTTATGAAAATAGGAAATTGATATCAAAAATATTTAAAACAACTCTTACATTATCGAATTTTACGTTTTTTCTTAGCTCAGATTGTGTAGAATTTGATTCTTAAGACATTAAAAAGTCATATTTGACAGAATTGGTCTATACGGCAAACAATAACTGGGGGAGCGAAATATGTATCAAATCAGCAGGTTAGTTTCTGCTCCTCTATGTTATTACTCATGAATAGCTACGTCGCTAGCCTAAACTTGTTTTCAACCTCAGTTTTTTATGCGATGCAGATAGTCTCAACCTTTTCAATCCTGTTTCAATTACACCACAAATATTTCATATTTCAAAAGAGGAAAGAGCGATACTAAAAATGTGTTTGATTGTATGCGTAGACTGAGATGTGAATAAAAGATGAAACATCTATGAACTGTCTTAGGTTTATTTTATCAAAGAAATAATAGTTTCGAAATTTATATTTTTAGTAATAAATATCAGGATGATTTATTTTGCGAGCGCTGTTTTTGTGTAAATCCCACCCCAAGAGCCCTCAGCGAGCTTGGTCGTCGCTAAAGAAAGCGTCGATTCTCAATCAAGACCAAGTTGCTGTAGGGCTGGATGAACTTTGGCGACGGATCTTGGTAATGGTTTGTGTACTTCCACTATTAATTCATTCGAACTTTGAAAAACATGTAAATACAAAAAAAAACAAGTTTTTAGTTACTCGTAAGCGTAACTACATATGTTAGGGATATGTAAAGGTTCCAAGGAATTTTCTGAAAATAGTGGTCTATATGGTGCATATACGCAGTATTTCTTAGTAAATATTTAGTTTTTCACATACTATAAAATTGCATTTCCTTTCTCGCAATTTCGCTTTCTTGAAGACTAGAATTATTTTTTTGCGTATGATCCGTAGGATGCAGAATGTCGACCGATTATTTAAGTTAAGTATCGAAGTCTTAATCTAAATTAAAGTTGCAAAGATATATATCACTTCAGATTCATATTAAATGCATTCCCACAAGCACACACATAGAAGTTGAACATAAGCCCTGCAACTTTTGCCGACCTTCCCAGAAGCAGGGGTGACATTAGCAAAGTGAACTATCTTTGTACAGTATGGGTGGTCAGCTTCATACCAACCTATAAGTCAAGGAATGTATTATTAAGAAATTGTTGATTGCAAAAAATAATATTTTTGTAAAAATGTAACATGGAAAATCGTAAAATGTACCTACTCGCTTCGAAAATGTTGCATATCACTTGCCGATTAATCAAAAGTTTTTTATGAGAGAGTTTTAGCTAAAAAAAAAAAGTGCCGCAGGTCCGTCTTCTGTGAGCGTTGGCGCTCGACCATACCTATACTCTGTGCGCTCGACTAAGGTTTACCCCGCGAAGTATGCATATAAAAGCCATTTGTAAAATAATAATAAAAAATAGATCTTGTGAAATAAAAAATTTGAAAAAAAAATACAACTAAGCTCAAGATTATATTGTTCAATATTTGAAAATAATTGGGCACAAATAACCATTTTTTGAGATTTTATTCGAAGATACAATGTACACTTTTTTGTCCGTTTTTGCTTCTAGATTTTTTTTTTTTAATTCAGTTTTCTTCATCTGAATCACATTTTAAATCACACCACAAACTAAAACAGGATACAAAGTATATTTGTAATTTTTTTTTAGATTTCAAAATACCACCAATTTACAGAAAAACTGGTTCAAAAATTGTATGTTTTCCACTTACCGCAAGAAGGTGTTCGTAATTTTTAGTTTTTCAAGTAATAAAAGCGTTTATAGACATATATTATTTGATGCATATTGCAAATGAAATGTTTAACTAACACTTAAAGTTATCAAAAATTTATATTTAAAAAAAATGTAATTTGTCATATATGTTCCTTGACATATAGGTTGTTATGCGGCTGACCACCCATAATATAAAAAATTGGTTCACTTTGCCAATGTCACCCCTGTTTCAGGGAAGGACGGCAAGAGTTGCAGGGCTTATGTTCATTTGAGATTGGGTTTTTATATTGTAAGTCCACATGCGGCATGTGTTAGCGCGAAATTATACATGTCTGCTTGTGGGAATGCATTTAATATAAATCTTAAATGATATATATCTTTGCAGCTTAGATTAGATTAGATTAGATTAGTCCATATTTATTGAAAAAAAACTACGTCAAAAACTGTGTTTTCGAGAAATTTCCTAGCACCCTCTTAAGCTACGTCATGTTGTGAATTCTTTAATGAGTTTGTTTTTGCCGATAATCATCGCTAATAACATACTTTCCGAATGCCTAAAAGAGGTATTTTTTCCAAAGACTGAATCTTTTACTTTTTTGAAATCTAGCAAATATTTCGAGGCCAAAATGATGAAGCAAATATGATATGAGTCATCTTTACATGAACAATTATTTTTGTAAGAACCTATGATGGAGGATACACTTTTATCACAAAAGCAGCTAGAGTTGTCAAAGTTTCCGACGGTGATTCCGTTGCTACATACAGACGTAGTATTTGGTTGGCTTGTGTAAGCCAAAGAACGTGTAAAATCTGGCCTGGAGATCTATTTGTCAGATCTTTAGGAACGATTTTCCTTTCGATTGTTGTTACTGCTGACATAATGTCGTGCAAATACGGTTGGTCTGTTTTTAATTTTTGGGTAATTTTTGTAAACGTTTGTACTTCAATTCGTTGCAATTTCTCGCATGTTTCGGGAGCTTTTCTCAGTGGTCCAATGTAAGATTTAGGTCCGGAAGTACACCCATCCATAAAGAAACAAATGTCTGAATGATAGTTCATTCATATGTTTTTGTTTACAAATTATCCATTGCAGTGGTCTTTAAGTCTTTTTTAAGCAGTCTTCACCATATACAGCAGATTTCACCATTCTTTCCGGTGTTAACATTTGGTCCATCACAATCGATTGCCATCAGGGTACGTTGAAAAATATTTCAACTGAAAATTGTTTCGCTGAGCCCATCTTAGGTACTAGGTATCCCCCGTAAATAGACCCCGTCTCTTTAATTAGCATAATGTGCTCTTAAAATCTATTTTTTTTTGTAGCATTTACCTTTTTTTCAGGAATATTTAATGTTTCTTTCTTACATTCCAGTACAATGCTGATATTTTATGAAAAACCTCTTCCATCAATGTATGACTTTCCTTACAAAATTTTCTCCCTTTGTCTTGTGTGTCTTATTAAATATAGAGGCATCAGCCTTAATATCAAACAAAACATATTATGCAATTGCAGTTATTGCCCTGTTTGACACTCCATAACTGTAACGTTTCCTCAATAGGTACTGTAGGTAGGTCAAAAAGTGAAAAAAAAAATTCAGAAATTTCTTCCTTATATGCGATTGTACAGTCATCTGAAGAACTGAACGTTTCAGAAATAATTAATTAAGCAAATATAAATAGCAAAAAATATTTTTTAAATATTTCTTAACAGCGTCAAACATGAGCTTAAATTTTTTTTTTACATAACATTCGATGGCGTTGTGCGGGAAGATCCTTTTATTTTTACTTAAGTTTATTTTTGAATAAGTAAATTTGATCCTAAAAGGCACATTTTCTACGCTATTTGTGTTCGATAAAACGAAAAAATACATTCCACTCCACTCTAATAGACGTGTTACGTTTGCCCACCGAGAAAAAAGTTCAAATTTAGCGCCAAGCCCATTTTCTGATAAGACGAAGAAGAAAGTTTTATAAACATATACTATATTCCTTGACTTGAGGTATGAGGCTGACCACTCATACTGTAAAAATGGTTCACTTTGCTAATGTCACCCCTGTGTCTGGGAAGGTCGGCAAAAGTTGTGGGGCTTATGTTTATTTAAGGTTAGGATTTTATTTGTAAGTACACTTTCAGCATTTGTAAGCGCGAACTACACGTGTTGGTTTGTGGGTATACATCTGAGAGCTTTAAATGAATATATCCTCGCAACTTAGATTATAGAAACTAGTAGGTATACTAATTTATAATGTGTATCAAATTTATTTATATTGTGCGCACAGCAACACCGTGCTACCATTTGACAGCTGTCAGATTTGTCAGCTGTGAAGTTCAAAAAATTAAGACACCGTCGGTCCATGGCAGACTTGCACAAGATTGGACTAAATAAATAACAACCAGGGATGGAGCTCCTCCTGACGCTGCCTGACGAGATCCTGCTGGAAATCCTCAAGAGGATCGACAAGTTTTCTTTGATGAAAGTCGTCAAGGAGAACAACAAGCTGCAGAGGTTTCTGCGGGAAGTGAGTCTAGTGCGGTGAGTCGTCAACAGATCCTGACCCTCCACCCTGGCCATCAAACCAACAGACTTTAAACAAATGCTCAATTAAAAATGTAGGATTTTTTTTATCTGTCATTTGGTTGGTCAAATACAGACATGATAGTCGTAACTTCAATACAACATTAGGTATGTAGGTAGTTTTAAAATATACTCAAATGCACTTTCCTGCATTTAGTATGAACGTGAACTGAATATGTTTCACAATACTCTAAAATAAAAAAATCTCTGATTCTTGGAGCTCTGGTTTTTTCCTATATAGCTTATTATGACCATGAGCTCGACAGTCCTGGGTGGGCCTCGGCTGACTCCAGGATTCTCCTCCACTCTCGCCTGTCCATCACCTGTGATCTCCAGCCGCGTATGTCTGCCTTGGCTGCATCACATGTTTTGCCTTCCTGGTCTCCTTCGTCCTTGCATTCCTCCAGCCCAATGCAGGCGCCCTGCTACCCAAGAACGGATCGCATCGGGCTCTCTGTAGATGTCATGGAGATCTGTGTAGTTGCGCCGACGCCAACCATTGTTATCTCTCACATGGTTTTGAGAGCTCCTCCTTAATGTTTGGATTGGGTCTCTCAGTCTTTTTGTCGTACATAGTCCAGGTTGGGCGTAACTCCGCCTGGCTTGTACAGCAGCACCTTTGTGTTCCACTGTGCCAGCTTTTATCTTAACGGCCTTGGAAGCTCATAGAAGATTGGATTAGCTGACATTATCTTGTTTTAAATTTCTCCTTAAATGCCATTATCACTGGTCATGGCAGAACCCAGACACGCTTGCAATTAATGGCATTGAAGTTGTCGCCTCCGGCTGTAAAGAATTGAAGAGCTGAGTCTGGAGCATTAAAGGTGATCATCAGCTTTGTTTTGTCTCATGTCTCTTGCACTCCTCATCAGCTTTGTTTTGTCTCATGTCTCTTGCACTCCTCATCAGCTTTGTTTTGTCTCATGTCTCTTGCACTCCTCATCAGCTTTGTTTTGTCTCATGTCTCTTGCACTCCTCATCAGCTTTGTTTTGTCTCATGTCTCTTGCACTCCTCATCAGCTTTGTTTTGTCTCATGTCTCTTGCACTCCTCATCAGCTTTGTTTTGTCTCATGTCTCTTGCACTCCTCATCAGCTTTGTTTTGTCTCATGTCTCTTGCACTCCTCATCAGCTTTGTTTTGTCTCATGTCTCTTGCACTCCTCATCAGCTTTGTTTTGTCTCATGTCTCTTGCACTCCTCATCAGCTTTGTTTTGTCTCATGTCTCTTGCACTCCTCATCAGCTTTGTTTTGTCTCATGTCTCTTGCACTCCTCATCAGCTTTGTTTTGTCTCATGTCTCTTGCACTCCTCATCAGCTTTGTTTTGTCTCATGTCTCTTGCACTCCTCATCAGCTTTGTTTTGTCTCATGTCTCTTGCACTCCTCATCAGCTTTGTTTTGTCTCATGTCTCTTGCACTCCTCATCAGCTTTGTTTTGTCTCATGTCTCTTGCACTCCTCATCAGCTTTGTTTTGTCTCATGTCTCTTGCACTCCTCATCAGCTTTGTTTTGTCTCATGTCTCTTGCACTCCTCATCAGCTTTGTTTTGTCTCATGTCTCTTGCACTCCTCATCAGCTTTGTTTTGTCTCATGTCTCTTGCACTCCTCATCAGCTTTGTTTTGTCTCATGTCTCTTGCACTCCTCTCCAGTGAAATGTTTGGGTTACATTCCAAATTTTTTTTGTTCCTTGATTAAAAGGTTGGTATAAAGCTGACCCCCATCCTGTAAAAGCTAGGATAAATTTTGTTAATGTCACTCCGGTGTCAGGGAAAGACGGCAGAAATTTATGTTCATGTTCATGTGAGGTTTGGTTTATTTTATATGTAGGTACACATGCAGCATGTGTAAGTGCGAACTTGCATGTGACTGCTTGCAGGCATGCATTAAATATGAGCCTTAAATGTCAATATACTTTGCAACTTAGATTATAGATATACGGATGACTGTTATTGTGTCACTGTCTTGTACAGCATGTTCCTGATTAGCACGTCGTGTTTCCAGCACATCTGTGTTCTGCGCCCGCTGCGGCTTTGACAGCAGCTTGGCGACCTTGAAGGACTACTGCAAGCTGAGCGGCGGCCTCATCACCTCGCTGGACGTCTCCCACATCAGCTGGCTGAGCTGCCGGGAGCTGCAGCTGCTGGTGCGCCGCCTGCCCTGCCTGCAGCACCTCAACATGGAGGGGCTGCCGCACAACGACCAGGAGACACGCAGCGTCATCAGCAGCACCAAGCTGGTGAGGGATGGAGACTAGCTCATTCCAATGTGACGGCCAGGAATTCCCTTGATATGCTGCACCAGCTTTTCTCTTTTTATCCTCCGTTGTCGTGCTTATCATCCCATCATGGAGCTCATACATTTTGCATAGGTAGAAGAGTAGGGACTTCACACAGCTGGGCTGCCAAGATGAAGGTTATATTTTGTTATTGAGTGCTTAGGACGTTAGTTTGCCTATGACATTTGCCCACTGAAAAAGGGAATACTTCTGCTTTTTCCTGTTTTGGTACATCAAACTTATTTCTGACACCCTCGGTGGAGATCAAACTTTAGCTAGAATATGAGCATTGCATTGAGTGAGCTTTCAGCTTGACTAATTAAAAATGGATGATGAAGGTTTGAATACCACTGCTACACTGAGTTATTTTACAACAATAATGAGATCCACACATTTGACAATAGCAAAAAAGTGGCGAAGGCTAACTTATATTGTATTAATGATTGCTGAGGATCCAAATAACAGGACAATATATTTTCCAAGTTAATTATGGAATACTCAGCAAGTACCAGCGTTGAAGGATCAAATGTTATTTGCTGAAGGTTGTGCTAGTTATGTTGTTATTGTCGCAGGTGAGCATCAAGTTGTCGTACTTTGAGAAGACTCTGCTGCCCAAGATGTCCTCGGACTGTCTGCAGCAGCTGCAGCTCCTCACCTTCTCCTGCAGCCACCCCGACAGCCTGCCCTACAGCCACTACCTCACCGCGCTATACGGGGACGGTATCGAGACCTACAACAGGAAGCACTACTTACAGGTGACATGCAACACTGGCTTCTTGACTAATGGGCAGGGAGTGTGATCAATGCCATCACTAATGAAATAGGTTAAGCATTTAAGAAGAATGGAGTATGAGCAACTGACTAACTGGGAAAGCAATGTACAAAAAGCAAGATCAGGAAAGGTGATATCATCCCAATGAAATTGTGGAGGTGTGGGATATTAAGAAGAGAGTGTGTGAACAAATCTAAAGAAATCTGCAACAATCGTTAATCGTGAAGGTGACTCACCAGTCTCTAGGGGTTTGATCCCTGTAGTAAGTAGTAAAACAGCCACTGAGTTTTTATTTTGTACGTGCGTACACATGTAGTATATGTAAGCAGAAACTAACATGTGTCTGCTTGCGGACATTCATTAAATATGAATCTTAAAGTGAACAAATCCTCCCATGTTTCCCTGTTCCAGCGAGAGTTCAGTGCAATAGATGACCTGGGCATCTACTTTGAGTTCTTCAATCCCTCGTTCAGCAGGACCAGCACCAAGGTGGACGTGTTCCACACCTACTTCTCTATCTTCAACAACGTAAAGAGGAGCGCCACCTTTGTTCCCAATAACAACTACCACGTGCCGGGGGAGGAGGACCTGTTCGTGGAGGCCACCAACGCCATCTACATCAGCAGGAACTTCCTGAGCGGTGAGCAACACAAGCACTAACTAACATGCACAGCAACTAGCTAGCATGCGCAGAAATATGGACTATGTATACAAACGTATGAATGTTTTCTTACATTAAACTCTCAAAACTGTAAATGAGAATATACCTGCAATCTTGGTGATTTGGGAGTCCTACAGAACCAAACATTAATTTTATGTTTTTGTTTTAATTGGATAAACAAATAGAAACACAAAGTATACCATTTTCTGTGTTCCCTTGTATCTTATTTTTCCCCACTTTACTTTTGTATATTGTATCAATGACTGCCTTCCTCCGGTTCATTAGTACCACTCGGGCATTAGCACAACGCTCACATAATTCATACATCCATTCTTAATAGAGTTGAATGTGATTTGAAATGTGATTACATATTCAACTCTTCCTTTCTTTAAATTTTTGATAAACAATCCTAGATTGGCGCCTTTGGTTCTGTACCCCTCAGATACATAAATAAAGTGGTTTATACATCATCTTACCATTAAATATTTGAATAACTTCTATAGAAAATAATACAACTAAAAAAGCCTACTAGATGCCAACTCTGACTTACTAAAATATGAGTATCCATCATTTGTTTTCCAGATTTTTCAAATTATCTGAAAAAGAACAAGTTAAAAGACAGGAAGCCGCAGCAGAGCCTGAGGAGCTACTTGAAGCGACTCAGAAATGAAGATGAGGATGACGACGATGATGATGATGACACAGCTCCGCTAGTCATTCCCCCAGGTAACTTAAGGGTAAATCTTGCTAACTACCACACTGACCTTAACATCACTTGATGATGATGATGACACATCTCCGCTTGTCTTCCCCAGGTAACTTAAGGGTAAATCTTGCTAACTACCACACTGACCTTAACATCACTTGATGATGATGATGACACATCTCCGCTTGTCGTTCCCCCAGGTAACTTAAGGGTAAATCTTGCTAACTACCACACTGACCTTAACATCACTTGATGATGATGATGACACATCTCCGCTTGTCGTTCCCCCAGGTAACTTAAGGGTAAACCTTGCTAACCACCACACTGACCTTAACATCACTTGATGATGATGATGACACAGCTCCGCTAGTCATTCCCCCAGGTAAATTAAGGGTAAACCTTGCTAACTACCACACTGACCTTAACATCACTTGATGATGATGATGACACATCTCCGCTTGTCGTTCCCCCAGGTAACTTAAGGGTAAATCTTGCTAACTACCACACTGACCTTAACATCACTTGATGATGATGATGACACAGCTCCGCTAGTCATTCCCCCGGGTAACTTAAGGATAAACCTTGCTAACCACCACACTGACCTTAACATCACTTGATGATGATGATGACACAGCTCCGCTAGTCATTCCCCCAGGTAACTTAAGGGTAAATCTTGCTAACTACCACACTGACCTTAACATCACTTGATGATGATGATGACACAGCTCCGCTAGTCATTCCCCCAGGTAACTTAAGGGTAAACCTTGCTAACTGCCACACTGACCTTAACATCACTTGATGATGATGATAACACAGTTCAGAAAAGAAAGCTTGAGAAAGAAAGACAGTCAAGAAAAATGTTTTTGCTGTTATTTTCAAAAGGCTCACATCTAGCGCGTGTAATCCATTTATTTCCATATCATTGCCAACCTTGAAGTGGAGGTTTCCCAGCTCTCGAGGGGGCTGATTCATTTATTGTGAAAGATGAGTTAACCTTGCCCATACTTTTTTTGGATTGAAATATATTCCAAACCGGAAATAATTTCTGACATCCTTGGTGGCGATGGAACCATAACCCTCTGTGAAATGCAAGCATTCTAACATTTGAGCTATGGACAGCTTTACCTGGAGTCCTATTTCTGCCGCATGTAATTCATCCACACGAGAGTGCCTTTACCTGGAGTCCTATTTCTGCCGCATGTAATTCATCCACACAAGAGTGCCTTTACCTGGAGTCCTATTTCTGCCGCATGTAATTCATCCACACGAGAGTGCCTTTACCTGGAGTCCTATTTCTGCCGCATGTAATTCATCCACACGAGAGTGCCTCTAGGATTAAACATTGCACAAACTCACCTCCATTGCGCAAATCAAAAAAATGTAAAAAGTTAATCAATCTTTAGGAGTGCTGTTGTATATTACGTACGTTTTTTTATTTAAAGTATTAAAATGCTCAGGGTACTGGAAGCCTGTTTGCCTGCAGGTCTCCCGGAGATGATGTTCACAGACCTGGCTCTGTTCTTCAAGATCTCGGCCATCAACAGTCTGCGGCCGCCCGACCTGGACATGCCGCTGCTCTCCTGCCTGTACAGCAACCAGCTCCCCAACAACACCTCCTCCAGGGTCTGTACTCCTCAGGGTTGTATATGCTAGTGTATGATGTAGGGCACCCTGCAGGCTCAAGAAACATTCTGGTCGCACTTCCTTCTAAGCACTTATGTGTAATCTTTAGAAATGTAATCCGTGATCAGCAAGATGTAGAACAGCATCATCTCTGATTCCATGATGATTGCCGGGCTTCAATGTGAACGGCAATGCCTGGTCGTCACTAAATTATTTCCGCCCCAGCTATACCAGGATCGCTGCAGACGTGCACAAATGTGGGCTCCTGAACGACCCGTGATGAGAAGGCGAGAAAAGCAGCAGACTTCTGAGCATATAGTAGAGGAGTGTTCTTCTTGTGGGTTGGACGGAAGGCTGAGTCAGGATGTAGAGCAGATCACCAGGAGGGATGTTAGTAGGATGTTGAGGTTTGTTGTGTGTGTTCTAGGAATACGTGTTCCAGCGCATCTGGGCTCGCATGAAGCACCGCCTCATCATCCACAGTAGCCCCTTCTGCGTCATCAGCAAGTACCACTACGTCACGGAGCACTTGCTCAAGAGAAATTGTGTCACGCAGCTCATGATCATGCCCTGCCTGCTGGCCGTGCCTGGTAAGTTGGACTGTATTCAAATGACTGAGCATGTCTTAATGCTCTACATATATGCCTGACTCCTTTCCCAGAGCTTGGTCGCATAGGCTTGTAGCATCACCCAGAGCTGAACCAATATCTTGTGCAATGAATGGATTGATGCGTGAATGGAAGGTTCTGCTAGAAAACACATGCTTGAGTGAGAACTGCATGTATTGTCTTTAAAATAATGCAAGGGTGTCCTTACAATAACCTAAGCGCTAACCAACCGTCTAGAAGTGTATGAGGATGTATGAAAACGTTCACACTAAAACGAAACTTAGCAACACATATAGTGTAACTTTTTGCCTGCGTTATCCCCCAAGGGGTCGCACCGGTCACTAAAGACTGGTACTTTTACCTGTTAACAAAGTGTCAAAACTCGGAGTATCATTGTTCTCTTTCTAATTACAAAGACTTGTGTTGAGGTAAGTTGAAACACATATAGTGGCTACTTGCGTCAAAATAGTTTCGACTCCACTATATTATAACTCAATGGTTTACTTATTATTTTTCACTACCATGTACTAAAAAAATTGGTACGGATACATATATTATTCTTAAAAAAAAAAAAATTAAACGCCATGGTGTATAAATGTTATGTTAAAGACATATAACGCCATGGTGTATAACTGTAATGTTAAAGACATATTTTTGTATAAACAAATAAATTTAAAAAATGATATGTAACTGTTGTCGCAGCTGTTCCTGTCTCGGAGGAGCCGCTGTTCAAGAAGATCCGTGTATCACTGCTGCCCCAGCCTGACACAGAGAACTACAAGTCTGCCTTCAGGATGCTGCTGGAGAGGAACTGCTGGCTGCACTACCTTGAGGTGGACTACCACAACCACCACTGTGATGTGATGACGTGAGTGAGAACACTCAAATAATCCTTCAAAAAAACCTTCAGAATGGTTTGTTCTTAATGATGAAGCTATGAAGAAACGTCCTTAATTTTCCATTTAATCTGACTGAGCAACAGTAGCGCGTGCCAGGGTACAGCTAGTGGTGCTATAAACAATGTGATATTTGTTTTTCAGGAACTTCAACAGAGAGTTTGCCATGGACCTGTCCTCCCTGCTCCTCATCCCGCGGCTCAGGCACCTCAGATACCTCACCCTGTGTGTGCTGCCCGCGGCTCCCAAGGCGCTCTTCACCGAGGTAACTGCCCTCCACACAGTACCACTAGCTGGCGGGGAAGCTGACACATCCGCCTTGCTTCTTCCATCGCAAATCTTAAGCATTTTCTTTCAATGAAGATTCTTGTTTTTCTTGCAATACTAGTTCTTCATTTCCACTGTCTTATTCAAAATTGAGTGTTAAAGTTGAGCGTGAAATGAGTGTTTATAGGAAAATGCTTCAGATCTCATGGCGTGATTGGGTCACCATCGAAGAACTGTTAGGTTTTTATGAGAAGGTACCTTTTGATGTACCTACAGGATACTCACTCCGGCTAGCTATCATCGGCATCACTCTCAGGGCGTGGGGTTCTTTCTTTGTGTTGCTTACTTTATACTTTGGGAAGGGTTGTATATTGATAAGACAAGAGCTAATGTTAACAAAAGAGATTTAATCAGTTAAAGTCAAATCCATAAAAAGTAAAAGGGTGGAGAAGGAAATGGCCAGACCTATATTAATGCACTCGAAGACAATCACAGTTCTGGCGGTTCACTTTCACGAAGCACTGATCTGTAGGCTGGAGTCTGAGGCGAGCTTACCCTAAGGTCGGGAGGTGATGTTCACGGCTCGGGGCTTCGCCCCCCGAGAGCCGCAGTCCATGAGGCGGATGCCTCAACACGTGGAGCCCCAGGGTGGAGGCTCCTCGGCACCAGGCTCCGGTCCATAAGGCGGGTGCCCTGGATGGCGGATGCTCCATGTATATGTCCCAACGTGGAAGCCTCGCGGCTAAGTCCACGGGGGCCCCAACTGGAAAACCCAGGCAGTAATTGCCACGTCCCAGCGCTGTGTCCGACCTCCACCTTCGTGCGCGCGTAATTCCAGACTGCTCGTCGGTCGACCTTTGTGTCGCTTCGGCAAAACTCGGTTGTCTTTCGGCTACAGCCACGTCGATGTGACTGCAGTCATTATTGTGCTGACTTCACAAATATTATATTTTAAATGTTATTTTAAAAATAACATAACAGAATGTCCTCCAATGCATCAATACCGGTAAAGAAGTTCTGCCAACCATCAAACAGAGAAAGCTGATTTACTTTGGTCACGTTATGAGGGTTGAGAAATACCGCCTTCTCCATCTTATCATACAAGGAAAGAAGAACTTTAGTTTGCTGAAGGACATTGTGACTGAAAACCTCCAACAATGAGTTAACAAAAGCACCAAATCCCTATTTAGAGCCGCATCATCCAATTAAAAGAAGTCATGATGATCGCTGATCTTTATTAGAAGTGGCACTTAAAGAAGCAGCAGAATTCAACATGATTAACAACCGCCTCAGTACAATAAATGAGTCACTTTTCTCCTGCGCATTCAGTAATTATGAAATGTGCACATATTCCAGATATTCTCCAACTGTCCTCTGCTCTCACATCTAACTCTCAACTGCTCCACCCTGAAGGTCAAGGACGTGGAAGAGGTCATCATGGCACTGAGTGGGGGCAAAGCCATCAAGTTCCTAAGGTCGGTAATGCTGCAAGGGGAACAGATCTCTATTCAGTGTCTCAATAAGGATTCCTCACCAGGTTCATACAAGTGTCGTAGTATTCTCCAATCATCCTATCTATTTTCTTGACTAATACAGCAATTGGAGGAGCGCTCAATATACAATGTGTTGTTTTATAAAACACCTAAAATGGATGAAAGATAAAACCACATTGATGACACTTTTGGTTGTCAACGAGATTTAAACCTGGATCTCCCAACTATGTAGCTCTGTAACACATGTTAGAAGAGGTCCTACTAACTTTTTTCCTGATAACACAGAAGAGTTGCTCTCTGTCATCTGTTGCTGTGATCTATTGGAGCTGGAGCTTCTGGATGTTTCGCCCATGTCTGTGATAAGCTTCTTCCCCGCGAAAATGATCGGAAAGCAACTCTTCAGTGTCAGCAGCCGGCTGTGTAAGCCTAAAACTCCTGTTCTCCTGATGTTCCAGATTTCTAGATAGTCCATCTCAACTCACCAACTTGTTGATAGAAAGAGCAGCCTCGTGTCCCCAGCTGGAGGAGCTGTACTGCAGCGAGCACGGCACTTCTCCCACAGAGCTGCACTTCCCTTCGCTGAAGCAGCTGCTGGAGCAGTGCCGCCGCCTGGTCAAGGTCATCATCTGCCCCTACGCTGGGCTCACGGCGGCCAGGGCCAGGAAGTATGCGCAGCACACCAGGACCCTCAAGGCCATCAACAAGCACACCATCATCGCGCTCAGCCTGCAGATCAAGCAGATACACTCCAAGGTGTACTACAACAAGCTGCAGCATCCATTCCTGCTCCATTAGCACGGTACTTCAGTAGTTACTTCAAAAGACAACGATGTGACCACATCAGATAGTGATTGTGTTCAAGTTCTTATATTAACTTCCACCATACTTAAGGCCATTGTAGACACAATGCATTCAGGTTAACTGTGTGAAAGCTTTCATACATGTCCATACACTCCTGACTTGTGAACGGCGCCTGTGGCAAACCAGGTAGAATGCGTCTAGTGTGTAGTGGCGGTTTCATGTGGATAAATCTTGAACGTAAATATAAATTAATTTTCTGTCATTCAATTGAGCTGAAATAATACACATAGACATTTCTTTATGTTTCTGCCACTGTTGCGGGGGCTCTGATCAGGGTGTGATAGGTTGACAGGAACCTACATAAAGTTTTGTGATTAATTTGATTAAGATATTTCTAAATTATATGAAAATATTTATGAACCCATAAGGTTGTCCTAGGGCTGATCGTATAAACATCCGTTTGTTAAATGTCAAATCTAATAAACCCATCGATATAAATAAAATACATAGATGGAGCGCGTGAGTGTTTTCCTATACAAACGGTTGTGCCACAAAATTGTAGGGACATAATGAAAGAAAGAGAAAGAAACATTAGAAATTTTGTTATGTTTCTGTCTCTTTCTGATCTCCATGACAACGTCATGGGCCGTACTCAGGCCGCCACATTAAAAAAATACATAAAAGTTATTTTTTGTAAGCAAAGTATATTTATTGAAATTATAAACAATTTTATCACAGTGACTTGATTTTTCACAGTTCGGTTAAGACTTGAGAATGGAATAAAAATGTGCCAATACATCAATAATCGTTGTAAGTAGCGAGAAAATATTATTATTTAAGGTATATTTTTAATACATGCCCACAAGCAGATACCTGTAAGTTGACGCTTACACATGCTGCATGCTCATTAACATTAAAAAGAATCTAAAATTAACATAAGCACCACAACTTTTTCCCGAGAAATTTCGGAAATGTTTTGGATTTTTTAATATCACTGATTTCATTCATTACTTTTTCACAGAAACAAATCTAAAAATACTATCGTTAATGTTCACTGAGACAGTATGTGTATCACATTAAGCGTCATTTTTTTGTCACTGAAAATATCTAAGTTGTTAGTGCGTCCGACAGCTGAGGGCTGACGTCTCACAACAAACGTTTCCCAAAATGTAAGGAAAAATAACTTAATACGAATAAATTTAATATTTAAAAAAAAAAAACAGAGCATAATATTTAAGGTTGTGTAGGAACTAAAAAAAACTTAAACAAAAAAGACGCAACACTGACTGTATCTTACTTTAATTTAATAGAGTATTTTTTGATAATATATGAATATCAGCAGATTTTTTTCTCCGTTATTTTAAAGGAGCATCTCTGAAAGTTGTCTGAAATGCTTATTTACATTTAATAACTTAATATCTTTATTTCTTTTGTATTTATATCTAAATAAACCTTAAAAAATCCGATTAATGCGTCTAATATAAGAAAAAAAATCTATCGTCAAATAATGGGTATAGATATGAAGAACTGAGTTTTTTGTTTATATTTTGTGGTTTTTTACTGTATTATTTTGTTTGTTATAATTCGTCACGCGCTTATCATGAGTTTTATTTCATTAAATTAACTTTTTTCTATTATATGGGGAAATTTGAAAATTTGAAGGAACTGTCAGGCTATCTTCGCATGATATTTGTCTTCAATTTACATGTAGGTAACTCGATGTTTCCTTGCCGACGCTTGGTAAACAACTGATTGTAAATGGGGCATACACTATCATTTAGGGCACACATGATGTGGATCGGGAATAGACGCTAATGCTCCATGGCCTAATGCTCAATGACCAATGCTTTATGGCGCCCTTGAGATGGTCCTGGACCATTAAATGGCGCCACAGAAAAGAAATCATCCATCATCATCATCATCATCTATATATTTTATTTAGATCAATGAATAAACTGAAGTTTTGTAAAGATTTCGTTTTTCTGTATTATAACAATTCGTTTGTAAATTTTCGGTTTAATTTTAAGCTGGCGCGGGGGGCACGTCTTGGTACGCGGGAAGCGGAGTCCGTTGAAAACTAGCGGCCGAGACCATGACACAGCGGACTCATTTTTACCCGCTCAGTCCGCTTGGCTACAAGCCAAGTGCACAGTGTGTCGTCTAGAACATGCTAGCTGGACAAAATGAGTCCATTAGACAAAATTTTGTCCAGCTAGCATGTTCTAGACGACACACTGTGCGCTTGACTTGAGATGGGTTGGCAAGCGTGTGGAAGCCCCATAAGAGATATGGTCATCACATGCACATATCTGGAAAATATATGTGACATAACGTGAGCATATCTGTAAGAGAATGTGGACATCACATGCAAATATCTGGATAATATATATGGGTATCGCCGTCGCAATTTGTACCTTTTGTCTTGTGCGTGTGTCGCCTAATGATTTTCAGTTTTGCGACCCCTTCGGGAATAACGCGCCAAGAAGTTACACTATATGTGTAGCTTAGTTGCGTTTTTTTTTAAGTAGGTATAATTTTTTAACCAATATGAATATGCCTTAATCTCACAAATGTGACGTAGCGCGGTAACGGTAACGTTCGTCAATACAAAACACGCACGACATAATCCTAAAATTGATTTATTTGAAAATTAATAATACCAGCGACTATAAAAACACACAATCTTAAGAAGCACTAATATATCTAAGTAGACAATACACAACTGACAGCAGATTCCGATATTTACCCTAATAATTCCAAGCTAAATCCCACTCAAAACAATCACGACAAGTTTACAGCTGAGACGTAGGGGTCTTCATTTTTCTTCTGAGAGGGTTCTCAGAAGAAAGTGCAAACAGCGAATCAGTTTTTTTGTGTTGTCCATACTGCACCGAAGAGTTATCATACGCGAAAAAATACTACGGCATGCAAGATTTTTGTCAGTTCCAATGAAATCAGGTAACACCCAGAAGAAAAATTTCAGAACCAAAAATGGAGACAACCATTAACAACTAATATTTCGTGTATAAATAATTAAATATTCTTGTGGCTTGTACAGAAAACAAAAGATACGTTACTAAGGTATATGAAAAAATAATCAACTTTATAAAAATTTTACTATTTTGATCGTATCTTGCCATCAAAGGGTCAAAAACGGATTGGCACCATGTAAAATTTGTATGAGAATGGAAAAAAGGCGATTTTGTTTTATTTTTTAATTACATCGCCACTTCATGCTTTTTGCAGATTTTTTTTGTATTTCGATACGCTTTTCAAATACTTTACTCTAATAAATCTAGAATTCAATGGAGATCACCAGTTTTTATGAAAAAACTGAAAATCATTAGGCGACACAAGCACAAGACAAAAGGTACAAATTTCGACAGCGATACCCATATGCATCGAAATAAATAATATACATAGATGGAGCACGTGAGTGTTTTCCCATACAAACGGTTGTGCCACAAAATTGTAGGCACATAATGAAAGAAAGAGAAAGAAACATTATAAATTTTGTTATGTTTCCGTCTCTTTCATGATCTCCATGACAACGTCAGGGGCCGTACTCAGGCCGCCACATTAAAAAATACATAAAAGTTATTTTTTGTAAGCAAAGTATATTTATTGAAATTATAAATAATTTAATCACAGTGACTTACATTTTTCACAGTTCGGTTAAGACTTGAGAATGGAATAAAATGGAAGAAATGATAGGGCATACACTATCATTTAGGGCATACATGATGTGGGTCGGATATATACGCTAATGCTCCATCTATATATTTTATTTAGATCAATGCCCATATGACATAATGTGAGCATATCTGTAAAATAATAATGGACACCACATGCACATGTGTGTAAGAGGTGTTACTATATGTTTTTCATGAAAGAGTTGTTACTATTTAATATTAAATCATTTTGGCTAAGTCTGATTGGTTAGATATATTATATGATAATTACCCAAACATGTGATATTATTGAAATAAATTAAACAATTTTATTTATCCTTAGTTGTTTCATTCAATTCATTTAATCTAATCATTACAACTTCTTGTTGATTATCCTTGGAGCAATAGGATTTGTTCAGTAGATTCTTGTATATTACTACTCCATGACATGAATTGATGCTAATGATGATTTTATATAGTACTAGCTGACCCGACGAACTTTTTTCCGCCTTAGAGGCAATAAATGAGCAGATTTTTTATTTCATCAATATCAATTTTTTATTTGGATTATTAATATATAATGAAAAAGGAATTATTTTAATGATTTTTTATTGGCCATGCACATATTTTAATGCATGGGTTCCTCTTTAGTGAAGCACCTTGTGATACACGACATTTTTCGTTTTATCATTAGGTGCAAGAACAAATAATGCAGATGATCTTCCGACCCGTGAAATGCCACATATAATTGACCATGGGAAAAACATGGATTTTCTAGATTCAGAGTGATTTGTTGATGGTCATGGCGAATGCAAGACAGATCGGAAATTGAAGTCGTTTAAACTCAAACGGCATGTCAGTTGGAATCATCGGGATCCTTGGAATGAGAACTTCCTCACGTTCGAATTTTCCCTTAAGTATCGTCGTGTGAATCACATTTTTCATCAATTTCCTTAACATCAATCGTGTTCCGTTGCACAGTTTCGGTTGGTTTATGTTTCAAAGCATGATTACTACGGAGCTAACCTTTAATCGTAAATTGTGCGGTGGTAAGCCCGGCACATCCAAGGAGTTTGACAATTCAATTGGATAGTTGGTGGCTTCATCTTAATTCATAACACAGTCAATTGATTTGAAAGAATGCAGTGTACTAATGATCTCATTCTGAATTATGAAGTTTTCTACATCTTTATTCTTAGACGCCAATATTGCTCGCTCCCTCAACCATTTATTATTTTTGTGGTTAGTAATGATGTTTGGGAATACTTTGTTGATGAGTTCTTCTTTTGATGAGACAAAGTTACAGAAGTTCTGAGGAAATGAAATCAATCCACTCGATTCGTTGACAGGTACTCGACCATTACCGATAGTCAGTAATTGCTCAGAGAAATCTTCAGCAGATGTATCGTTCAGCAATGCAACTCTCATGTTTGTTGTCAGCTGAAGTTTTTTTGGAATTACTGGCAGTGTTTGGCGGAAATCTCTAGACAGTAAAATCATTGCGCCCCCAAAACATCTCGAGTTATAGCGTAGATCTTTCAAAGTGCTTCCAATGCACGTTTATGCGCTATTGTGCGTTCGTCCCAGATGATGATTTTCGATGCTGATAAAACTTTGGCCATCGCGGAGTGTTTTGCAATATAACATGTTGGTTCTTCAATAGTTTGAAGATTTAACGGTAATTTTAATGCTGAATGAGCCGTACGGCATCCTTTTAACAATGTGGCTGCTATTCCAGAGGAAGCAACTGCAACCGCAATGCTGGATCTCGCACGAACAGTGTCTAAAATTACTGACATGAGGAATGTCTTACCAGTTTCACCAGGGGCATCCAGGAAATATAAACCACTTTGCCAATGTCACCCCTGTTTCAGAGAAGGACGGCAAGAGTTGCAGCCTGGTATATGTCCATTTGAGATTTGGTTTTTATGTTGTAGGCTCACATGAGGCATGTGCAAGCGCGAACTTATACGTGTCTGGTTGTGAGAATATAGTCAGTAATTGCTCAGAGAAATCTTCAGCAGATGTATCGTTCAGCAATGCAACTCTCATGTTTGTTGACAGCTGAAGTTTTCTTGGAATTACTGGCAGTGTTTGGCGGAAATCTCCAGACAGTAAAATCATTGCCCCCCAAAACATCTCGAGTTTATTGCGTAGATCTTTCAATGTTCGGTGAAGTGCTTCCAATGCACGTTTATGCGCCATTGTGCATTCGTCCCAGATGATGATTTTCTATGCTGATAAAACTTTGGCCATTGCGGAGTGTTTTGCAATATTACATGTTGGTTCTTCAATAGTTTGAAGATTTAACGGTAATTTTAATGCTGAATGAGCCGTACGGCATCCTTCTAACAATGTGGCTGCTATTCCAGAGAAAGCAACTGCAACCGCAATGCTGGATCTCACACGAACAGTGGCTAAAATTACTGACATGAGGATTGTCTTACCAGTTCCACCAGGTGCATCCAGGAAATATAAACCATCATAATGGACTATCTAAGAAGTATGATTGGGAAAAAACGAAGTGACAGGGTGAGGAATGATTTTGTAAGAGAAGAATGTGGTGTAAGGGAAAGTGTGAATGTGAAGATTAAAAGAAGTATGTTAAGATGGTTCGGGCATTTGGAGAGAATGAGTGATGAAAGATTGACGAAGAAAGTATATGTTGCTAGAATAGATGGATGTCGTGGTAGAGGAAGACCGAGAAAAGTATGGAAGGATCAAATCTCTGAAATAGCGAATGAATGGGATATCCAGAGTCATAATAAAAGGAGGACTTGTATGAAAAAGGTTATGACTCTGGATGAAATGAAAGAAGTATGCAAGGACAGGAAGAAGTGGCGGCTAATCTGCAATGTTGATTTCTAATGTTGGTGTATTCATTTGCTACATTTTTTGCATAGGAAATTTTTGACTTTTTTTGTATAGATTTCTTTGTAAGGTTTTGTTCTTTTTTATATTTAAATGTAATTTATTATTCATATTCCTTGACTTATAGGTTGGTATGAGGCTGACCACCCATACTGTAAAAAATGGTTCACTTTGCCAATGTCACCCCTGTTTCAGGGAAGGTCGGCAAAAGTTGTGGGGCTTATGTTCATTTGAGGTTTGGATTTTATTTGTAAGTACACAATCAGCATTTGTAAGCGCGAACTACACTTGTTGGTTTGTGGGCATACATCTGAGAGCTTTAAATGAATATATCCTTGCAACTTAGATTATAGATTATAGATATTCATCATCAATTGCCTTCATCAATGTATCATAAACTTCCTTTTGTTGTTGATTTGACAGGGGTACATTTGTTTGAACTATTAAATATAATTCCTGGTGATCATATTCTCTTTCCCGTTCAAATTCTCGATTAAATGCGTCATTTATTTTACAATTTAGCGCTTTCATTCCTAATCTGACTAATAAATTACCGCACATGAGGTAACACATGTCTTTGGTCAAGATCAAAGCCTGATTATGTATCTCCTCATTCATTTGAAGGTCGGGATTTCTTGAACGAATTTGATGTAAAATGTCTTCCGACATATTATCCTTGTCTTTGTGCCACGGTTAGATGGGCTCGATGGAAACCATGTCGAAATGAGATAGCAAATAATGTGCGTATCTGACTTGAATATGCAGAAATAATTGCATCAACGATTGTCGTCTCCCAATGGGTATGCACATGCAGCACGATATGTTGGGAATACTGTAGCATTAACAGTCCGAAGTGAATCAAATGACGTTGGCCCACGCACATTTACCAGCAACAACCGCAAATAGAAACATTCATCATTCTTTGGATGAACTATATGTATACGACCAAGAGCATCAGTAGAACGCGCATCTGGATAACCAAGAACCGCATCGCCTTGCTTGCGTCTTAGAAAATTCCTCAATGAAGCATTCCAAGTGTAATAACGTGGCATCTCCGAGTAAAGCAAAGTTTGTGCAAACGGATCTCTTTGGCAGATCGCAAAAAAACTGGTCAATGTTGTCGCTGGAGGTGTTTCAGCACGTTGAACAACATTCGAAGCCGTGAAAAAATACTCTTTGACCATTCTCCCGATGCACCGCCAAATGCACAACAGGAGGATGACGTTCATGAATAGGGAATGCGAATATAATATGCTTTTATATTTCACTTTTATATTTCCGGTTCGTAGTCCGTAGTCCAGTGGTTAACACAATGGACTCGTGAATGGAAGGTTGTGGGTTCAAATCCCGGCGGAGCACAAAAATATATACCATTTATATTTTCATATATGCTCTTAGCTGGATTTTAAAATTCATATATCTTTACCAAAGACCAGTCACCAAAGGTCCATCCAGCCTTGCAGCAACTGGGTCTTGCTTGAGAATTGACGCTTTCTACAGCGACGACCACTCTCTCAGAGGGCTCATGAGGTAAATAACAAAAATAGCGCCGAATAAATAATCCTCATATATATATAGGGTTCATCAAGCCTGTACAAAAAAATGGATCTTGCTTGAGAATTTGCGCTTTGTAGCGACGACTACCAGGCTTGTAGCAACACCTCTGTGGCACCCTTTTTGGGTGATATAGACCCCCAAGCCTTTCAGGAGTTGGGGAGTCTCCCGAAAAAGGTTCCCTTAAAAAAAAAAGAATGTGGTGCAAGAGAAAGTGTGAAAGTGAAGATTAAAAGAAGTTTGTTAAGATGGTTTGGGCATATGGAGAGAATGAATGAGGAAAGACTGACGAAGAAAGTATATGTTGGTAGAATAGATGGATGTCGTGGTAGAAGAAGACTGAGAAGGTATGGATGGACCAAATATCCGAAATTGCGAATGAATGGAATATCCAGTCATAATAAAAAAAGAGCCTGTATGAAGAAGGTTATGACTCTGGAGGAAATGAAAGAAGTATGTAAGGACAAAAAGAAATGGCGGTTGATAATGTTGGCGGCTAGGGTTTATTAAAGTGAAATTTGTTTTATGTTTTAGTTTTTAGATGTCCTTATATATTATTATTTTTTGATTTAAAAAAATGAAATTTGTCCTGTATGTTCCTTGACTTATAGGTTGGTATGCGGCTGACCACCCATGCTGTAAAAATGGTTCGCATTTCCAATGTTTGCCCTGTTTCAGAGAAGGACGGCAAGAGTTGCAGCCTGGTGTATGTCCATTTGAGATTTGGTTTTTATGTTGTTGGTTCACATGAGGCATGTGCAAGCGCGAACTTATACGTGTCTGGTTGTGAGAATGCATGTTATGTGAATCTCCAATGTAACATATCTTTGCAACTTAGATTAGATTAGATATTGAAATCATATCCGCTCTGATCACGACTTTGTAGTCATCATTTGGCATGCATTCCAAAGCACTCTTAAACAGCCTGACCAACGCATGATGTTCATGAAGTAGTTGCTGTAGATCTTGAAGAATTGCTCTTTTCATTGCTGCATTCATCTCTTGACATCGATCAAGTTGTTTCCCAAATCGCTTCATTGCAGTTCACATACCGACGCGGCGCTCTTCACGTGCAATTTATTGTTCTTTTTCACTCCTTTCACTCGCAATGTTTCGAATCCCTAATGCATTACAGGCTACAGCTTCGTCGGGAAAGATTTGATCGCCTTGGTGGTGGCATAGCTTTCTTAATATTTTTTTGGGTACATTAGATTCATAGAAACTTGAAACAAATCGGTCAACTTCAATTATTCACAGACTATATTATGTTTAGCTCACAGAGTATATAGGTACTTAGAGAAGCTACTCTATGGCTTAGGGGTAGGTACGTACTTCGAAACCCCCCTTCCTCGCCTTCTTACTTCCCTTCCATACATTCTGCGTATTGGACTATGATCTTGTATGCATGTGTGTATTATACACGCGGCACGCGGGTACACTCACACCACTATAATCATATATTATTATCTGCCATGATATTATTTATTAATATTATTATTATTGCTTTAAAGCTATCAAAATAAAACACTTGTATTTTGCACAATATTTATTTATTCTAGAAAGATTAGTCATACAATCACAAAAATACACACTGTGTAAAGAAAAAAATAAATAAAAAAACCTCAATGTAATAAACACAAATGATATGGCAAAAATAAATTTAGTAGGTAAACAATCAAATAGGCACCTGTCTATATTGTCAAGGACACTGGCATTCTGTACTATTTCTTGCAAAAGTTTTGGATCCCTGATGATTGTCCCCTGATGATGGCCTGAGGACCGGAAATATTTATAATATGAAATCTATACACTTTAATTTCACTTTCTTCGGCTCATCAGCCGACAGCCTTCAAGGCTCAGGGACACCTGCACCACTCTGCGTTGTGCTGCTTCCCTCCATGGTCGCCTCACTCCCAAAACTTCGGCGTTGGCTTCGACGTTCTCTGCCCACCGCATCCTTGAACGTCCAAGTGATTAACACCTGAGGGGGCACCATCCAAGACAGTTCTGATGATCCTGGAGTCTTCTGCACATGCTACGTGTCCGGCCACTGGAGTCTTCTTGATTTCATTACTCTCTGCACTCTTCAATAATAGTGAAAATAAAACAGTTAATTTCAAATACGCTTGACCGCTTGACGTTTGAGGCCGACTGGCGCCAAGCAGGCGTGTGGGGTGGTTATGGCTGTTATCGCTGCGCAAATCCTACACACAGTTCAACCATCATTATAAAATATTTTTTCATCAGTTTTTTTTTAATAAAAAATGAGCAATTTAATAAATACTAAACAAAATAAAGTTTATTGGCGCTTTAACTCTTTTTTTACATGAATAACAGTAAATATAAATTATTAATTCAAATTTATTTACGCTCATTCTGATTTCAGTTTAAAAAACGACCTCTTCCCCTTCCTCCTTCCTCATAACCATACATTCCGCGTACCATAGATCGATTACAATATGGCTTCCGAATTATAAAACAGGGTAACCAGTAGCAAAATACTTGTGAACGGGGTCTGGTTTAGCTGTCAGTTGCATTTTGTTTATTTTTTTAAAAAAAGAACGGCTAGACTGTTTTACGGATTGCTTTCAGTTGCGTTTTTTTTATTTATACCTACCACGTTTTATGTCACTTGAAAAAAAGTATAAAAAGGATATAAAAAGTATCCTATATCCTTCTCCTGGTTCTAAGCTACCTCCCTACCAATTTTCAGCCAAATTAGTTCAGCCGTTCTTGAGTTATGGATAGTGTAACTAACACGACTTTCTTTTATGTATATAGATTTTCGTTTCACAAAAATGACTGGATGGTAAATTATTCCATTTTTACTTAATGTAGGGATATTTTGAATTTCCCTCTTGCTTGTTTTAACTGTTTCCGGGGGCTATCTTTCATATCCGGAGGCCGTTTTCACAAGTCCGTAGGATCTGTTTATTTTGAGAACTAAAGGAGTTTGAGCTAGGAGCCCAACCTTACGTCAACCATGATGTCAAATAAGGGTTTTATTGTTTCTGACAAAGCAAATTCTAAAACAAGCATTGAAACCAAGCTACATAGTAAAAGTTATATAAAAGACTATTTGTTAATATGGGTAGGTACAATTTTCGATAAAAATATAAATTATTGTCTATGATCATCAGATAAGGGTATCTAAAAAATTAAAAGAAGAAAAAGAAAACAGATGTATTTGACGTTTCCACAGCAAATTTCCAAAATTCGAACATTACGTTTTTTATTTAGTGATATTAAGTTTTTCGTTTTTTTTTATTATCACTTAATTACTCATTGACAATGGAAGTTGATAAAATGAAGAATCTCAACTTGAACGAGTTGGTGCTTTTTTTTTTAATTATAAGAAATTTATTTTCACCAAAAACTTTAACCTATCTACTTAAATCTAAATCTAAGCTGCAAAGATATGTATCATTTGAGATTCATATTGAATGCATTCCTACAAGCAAACATGCATAATTACAAGCAGACATGCATAATTTCGCGCTTACACATGCCGCATGTGGACCTACAATATAAAAAACCCAATCTCAAATGAACATAAGCCCTGCAACTCTTGCCGACCTTCCCTGAAGCAGGGGTGACATTGGCAAAGTGAACCATTTTTTACAGTATGGGTGGTCAGCCGCACACCAACCTATCAGTCAAAGAATACAAGCAATTAATACATTACGCAGGCGGTACGCAGTGGCATACTTTTACCCACCTTGATGTATGGAAGCGAGGCCTGGACGGTGAATGAAAGTGAAATTAGTAAAGTCCATACTGTTGAAATGGACTTTCTAAGAAGTATGATTGGGAAAAAACGGAGTGACAGGGTGAGGAATGATTTTGTAAGAAAAGAATGTGGTGCAAAAGAAAGTGTGAAAGTGAAGATTAAAAGAAGTTTGTTAAGATGGTTTGGGCATATGGAGAGAATGAATGAGGAAAGACTGACGAAGAAAGTATATGTTGGTAGAATAGATGGATGTCGTGGTAGAGGAAGACCGAGAAAGGTATGGATGGACCAAATATCCGAAATTGCGAATGAATGGAATATCCAGAGTCATAATAAAAGAAGAACTTGTATGAAGAAGGTTATGACTCTGGAGGAAATGAAAGAAGTATGCAAGGATAGGAAGAAATGGCGGTTGATCTGTGATGTTGGCGGCTAGGGTTTGTTTAAGTGAAATTGGTTTTATGATTTAGTTTTTTATGTCCATGTAAGTACATATATATTGTTATTTATTGATTTAAAAAATGTAATTTGTCTTGTATGTTCCTTGACTTATAGGTTGTTATGCGGCTGACCACCCATAATATAAAAAATTGGTTCACTTTGCCAATGTCACTCCTGTTTCAGGGAAGGACGGCAAGAGTTGCAAGGCTTATGTTCATTTGAGATTGGGTTTTTATATTGTAGGTCCACATGCGGCATGTGTTAGCAAGCGAAATTACACATATCTGCTTGTGGGAATGCATTTAATATAAATCTTAAATGATATATATCTTTGCAGCTTAGATTAGAATACATTCAAATATATAAAACAAATAAACTCAAAACAATTAAACAGTAAAAAAATAAAAAACTACAAAACATATTTTTTTTTTAATTTAAAAGCCTCAGCTTTAACCGCTAGCATTACAGATCAACCGCCATCTTACTTCTTTCATTTCATCCAGAGCCATAACCTTTTTCATACAAGCTCTCCTTTTATTATGACTCTGGATATCCCATTCATTCGCTATTTCGAAAATTTGGTCCATCCATACCTTTCTCACTCTTCCTCTTCCACGACATCCATCAATTCTCGCGCATATACTTTCTTCGTCAGTCTTTCCTCATTCATTCTCTCCAAATGTCCAAACCATCTAAGTATACTTCTTTTAATCTTTACTTTCACACTTTCTCTTACACCACATTACTCTCTAACAAAATCATTCCTCACCCTATCACTCCGTCTTTTCCCAATCATACTTCTTAAGTAGTCTATTTCTACTGTATGGACTTCACTAATCTCACTTTCACTCACCGCCCAGGCTTCACTTCCATACATCAGAGTGGGCACTAGTATACCACCGTGCACCGCCAGTCGAACATTTTTTGAAAGATTTTGGTTCTTGGCGATAATTCATTATTCTTCTTTCAAATTCACCAGTCATTCTTCCATCTTTTTCAAACTTACTTCCCAGGTATACAAACTCATTTACGACATCAACATTCATTCCATTAATTTTAAATTCATAATTCATATTTTCATCATCTCTTTAAAAAATCAATACTTTCGTCTTACTTGCATTCAACTTCAAATGGTTACCCAACAAAGCTTCATTCAATCTAGAGAGCATTGTTTGCAATTCTACTGCAGAATCAGATACAAGAACTGCATCATCTGCATACAGTAGAGCACTCACTTTACTCTCTCCTATCATCAATCCACAATCATTGAGTCTAGCATCTCTGACACACTTGTCCATGACTATGTTAAATAGCCATGGGCTCATCACACATCCTTGCCTCACACCCTTATAAACTTCAAACCATTCACTATGCTCACCATCAATACGAACACATGCCATACTATTTTCATAGTTCGCATGCACCGCACCTAGGAGAGCCCCATTCACTCCGTATGCTTTCAAAACATCCCATAACATACCTCTGTCTACTGAGTCAAAAGCCTTTTCTAGATCTACAAAGGCTGTGAACAGCTTTCCCCTCACCGACAATTGTTTTTCAACAAGTTGTCGTAGAGTAAAAATCTGATCAACACAGCCTCTACCGGCCATAAAGCCGGACTGTATATCGGAAATCCTTTCACTAGTAGTCGGAATCACTTTTTTTAAAATCACCTTACAGAAGACTTTTCTTGGTATACTGAGTAGACTGATTGGTCTGAAGTTCTGACAGTCTTTTTTGTCCCCTTTACCTTTGTAAATGGGAACAATGACTGCCTTCTTCCAATCCATCGGTACTACTCCGGCATTCACACAAAGCTTACATAATTCATACATCCAATCTATTCACCTCCTGCTTTCAACATTTCACCATTTATACCATCAAACCCAGCAGACTTCCCATTCTTCAGGCGTGAAACACTTTCATGTCTTCTTTCAAAATATTCAATTCATTCTCTTCATTTATCTGTTCATAAATTCTTCTTTCACCCTGACCAAAAATTTCTTGAAAATAGTTCTTCCATCTCTTGCATACTTCTTCATTCTCCCATACCATCTCACCGGTAGCACTTTTGACTCCCGGAGTGGTCAATGCAGAAGATTTATTTCTATCTGCATTGATCCACCTCCAAATTTCCTTCTTATTGTCGGTGAAACTTCTGTTAATCCTTTCATCAATCTTTCTTTGTTCATTCATCTTGCTTTCATAAATTATACTCTTCGCCATCTTATATTCGTCTTCTAGCTTTCTATCATTTCTATCATTCAGCCAATTTTCTTAACACTTTTTCTTAACTTTCACAGCTTCTTTCACTCTATCATTCCACCAGGCATCTCCTTTCAATCTTCCACCTTTCGTTACCCCACATATTTTTTTAACGCATTCAGTCATTCCTTCTTTCAGATCTTTCCACATACTTTCAATATCTTTTCCACACACATTCTTCTCAAGTTCATTCACACTTAAAATTTTGTAGAGCTCTGATACATACTTCTCTTTCACTTTTTCTTCATTCAGCCTTTCTACTTTTATTCTAGGCATTCTTACTTGCTTCTTGCGTTTCTTCTTTCTTACTTCACCAAGCATTATTTTAGCACATAAGAGATAGTGGTCACTGCCTATTTCAGGCCCGCGGTAGACACGGCTATCTCTTACGGCTCCTCTCAATCTTTCATCCACACAGATGTAGTCAATGATTGTGCGACTTCCCACAATCTGCCTTGTGTACAGATGCACATCCTTATGCCGAAACAAAGTATTTGATGCAAAAAGACTGTGCTCCGCACACAAAACAAACAGATGTCGCCCATTATCGTTGACTACACCTCGTCCACCAGGACCAATAATTTTCAAACATTCATCTCTTTGCATACCTATCCATCCATTCAAATCACCCAAAATTATAATGTTTTCATTCTTCTTCCTTTCATGTACAATTGCATTCAATTCATTCCAAAAACTCATTCTCACCTCCATACACTCTGAATCCACAGGAGCATAACAAGTCACCAAGAAAAGTGTCAAGTTTTTAATTTTAAATTTTATAGTTAAAATCCTGGGAGAAACTCTTTGGTATCCTGTTATGCATCCTTTCACACACTCACTCACAATCACACCTACACCTTGCCTTTCATTCCCATCTTCCACACCTGACCAAATATACAATTCACCATTCGCTAATACTTTCTCACCATTCCCTTTCATTTTTGTTTCAGTCACACCCATCACTTTTATTCGCTTCTCTTTCATTACATTCATAATTTCTTTCTCCTTGCACTATCATTCCTTATTAAAACAAAACGACCTATGGATTACTCCACTGAAGGTATGCTCAGGATACCCTTTGACTTTTCATTAGAAGGCGAAGGATTCTATGTAATCTAAGTTGCAAAGATATGTAACATTGGGGATTCACATTTATATGGATTCTCACGAGCAAACAAGTACAAGTTCGCGCTTGCACATGCCAAACCTACATGTGAACCTACAACATAAAAACCCGAATCTCAAATGGACATACACTCTGTAACTCTTGCCGCCCTTCCCTGAAACAGGGGTGACATTGGCAAAGTGAACCATTTTCTACAGCATGGTTGGTCATTCGCATACCAACTTATAAGTCAAGGAACAAGAAATGATTGATTTTTTAAATTGATTCATATTTAAAAAAATAGTGAAATGACGTTACTTGGGGGCGGCATCATTCGAAAATGACTAAACCGTTTTCATCCTCACGTGATGTTTAATGGTGAATTTGGAATGAATCTGAATGAACTCTTTCTTACAATTTCACAAAACGATCACTTCTAAAGGATTGCACATCGGACAGGACAATGTTTGTTGAGTCAACTAGTAATTACATATATTAAATGAGCTTTGAGTGTGTGAAACACCAAACCCTAAAATAAGTATTTTACCCTTTTAAAAATATCCATAAATCTCCGCTGAAGAGGCACCAGAAGAAAAAGGAGAAGAGGGGAGTTTGTGTAAGTGTTGACCAAAGCAGGGAGGTGTGTGTGTTGCAGCTGTGCGGGGCAGGAGTACCTGCAGTGTGTAAGTGTTGACCAAAGCAGGGAGGTGTATGTTGCAGCTGTGCGGGGCAGGAGTACCTGCAGTGTGAAGTGTTGATCAGAGCAGGGTGGTGTGTGCTGCAGCTGTGCGGGGCAGGAGTACCTGCAGTGTGTAAGTGTTGATTAGAGCAAGGAGGTGTGCGTTGCAGCTGTACGGGGCAGGAGTACCTGCAGTGTGTAAGTGTTGATCAGAGTAGGGAGGTGTGTGTTGCAGCTGTACGGGGCAGGAGTACCTGCAGTGTGTAAGTGTTGATCAGAGTAGGGAGGTGTGTGTTGCAGCTGTACGGGGCAGGAGTACCTGCAGTGTGTAAGTGTTGATCAGAGTAGGGAGGTGTGTGTTGCAGCTGTGCGGGGCAGGAGTACCTGCAGTGTGTAAGTGTTGATCAGAATAGGGAGGTGTGTGTTGCAGCTGTGCGGGGCAGGAGTACCTGCAGTGTGTAAGTGATGATCAGAGCAGGGAGGTGTGTGTTGCAGCTGTGCGGGGCAGGAGAAGCGGCAGGAGTACCTGCAGTGGGAGGAGTACTTCATGGCCATGGCAGTGCTGGCGGCCCAGAGGAGCAAGGACCCCGTCACCCAGGTGGGCGCCTGCCTCGTCAACCCCGAGAACAAGATAGTGGCCATCGGGTACTTTTTTTTTTTTTTGTTTCCAATTGAGATGGAAAAATCTTCAAATGATTCCTGCCATTGTTTCCGCCGGCAGGGTATGTGAGATTTTTACTCAATAAAAACCCCCCTCTGCATCTTGCCATACCCCGGGACTGCCGTTAAGCATGTCTTCAGAGTGTGGTGTGTCTTTACATGCACAGCATGTTTTCACATTTCAGTTGCCTCAATTGGCAAAACTGCACTATCTACATTATGGTAAAACTACACTATCTACATTGTCTACATTTACTACATTTTGGCGGGTCGTGTTCATCCTTCGCCCTTCGCCTTACGCGCTCGGCATCCTCTTTCTCTCCGATCACGCGAGAGGCAAAGGTATCCCAGGCCCGCCAGTTCTCTTCTGATTGGAGCATTGACGGTACTACCATGTCCAGGTCTAGTCGATCGACCACAATGGTTGCCATTAATGACCCCTGTGGTCCGCCCAGACAGGACACGACAGTAGCGTGTGCTCCATGTCATCATTTTCTGAGTTGCAGTGTCAGCATGCTGCAGTTGCTTTTTTTGCTCTCCGGTGTAGGAAGAATCCGAAACAACCGTGTCCACTCAGCATCTGCGTGAGCCGGTAGTTCAGGCAGCCATGCTTCCTTGAGTACCAAGGCTTGAGTTGGCTGACAAGCCTGTTCGTCCAGCGTCCTTTAGATGCCGAGCTCCAGCGATCCTGCCACTTTGACAGCGTCAGTTTCCTGTGGTGCGGTCCCTTACCTGATTCATAGACTGCTTTGCGCTCAAGCGCCAGCAGGTCTATGGGTGGAGAAGAAGCCAGCACCAATGCCGCTTCTTCGGATATGGTGTGGTAGCCGGAGATTACTCTCAACGCGCTTCTTCTCTGGAGGGCAGCCATCTTCTTCTGTACAGCTCTGTCTCAAGCGACTGCGCCCAGATGGGTACTAACACTATTATACTTGCCCTGAACCCCTGCCATCATTTCCAGCTGAAAGTCATTTACCCAAAGTATTAAGTATTTATAAGTTTCTCATTTTTTTCCAAAACTATATTGTTAGCCGTTTTCCTGAAATTGTTGGTATTTGAAAAAAAAAAAACTTTATCGTTGAAATGGACTATCTAAGAAGTATGATTGGGGAAAAATAGGTTTAGAGCCCACTTCATCATATTCTGAAGTGGAGAGGTGTGTATCCTGTGTTGATTTGACGCGGAATGACTCGCATACAATAATCCAGGCAACTTCCTTAATGCCAAATGTCTGTGTAGTGGCAATTTTAGTTGAGCATAATACCCTGTTCATATTTCAGGTACAATGGCATGCCTCAGGGCTGTGATGATGACGAGTACCCGTGGGCCAAGAACACTCCCTCTGCATACGACAGCAAGTACTTATACGGTAACACATATCCATCTGATGCTCCTCCCTAGTCACTCTCCTTGCTGGCTTAGCTCATCTCTCTTATAGGTTTTCATTAAAATTACATTCATTATTAATTTTAAAATGTATGTATGTTTTTAACTACAGTTTTCGAGAACTCAATACAAAGAACTCAGAACAAAGTTACAAATTTCAGATTTCTGTAAGCCGAATGACCTCACATGTCTAGGATTGTTAATAAAAAACTAAATTATTGGTTAGCTATTTCCTGAGCAACCTGCCCAGGTGATGTAATAGTTATTTATGCCACTGCCTGGTAATGATAGTCTTGGTAACACGAGTGCTAGTTTGTGCCATGAGGCGCAGCCGAATGGCACAATAGACAGCAAGAGTGTTACAAAGACTTATTACGTGTAGTGGCATACAATACTTTTTCTACGATCATGAAATAAATAACAAAATAGTATATAGTAGTCATTATAATGTACTCGTCCATTTGAAGTAATTAAAACCTTACTTTTGTCAAAACGTCTAATTTATCATTCCCTTCGATTATCTAATCTAATCTAAGTTGCAAAGATATATTACATTAAGGATTCATATTAATATCATGCCCACAAGCAGACACATATAAGGTCGCGTTTATACATGCCGCATATAAGCTTAAACATTCAAACCCAAAACTTAAATAAACATAAGCCCTGCAACTACTGAAGCAGGGGTGTCATTGGCAAAGTGAAACAAGTTTTTACAGCATAGGTGGTCAACCTCATACCGAACTATTAGCCAAGTAACTGTTTAAGTTTGTTAATTTTGTGCGATGAAAATATCTCGCATTATTTTCCTTTCAAGCCTTCTATTTTCCTTTGGAAAAAAGAAATCTACGATTTGGAGTATTTTGATAAATAAATTTGATGAATTACTACACTACTAACAAATTTTATTTGACTCTACACATAATAGTAATTTATGCCACTGCCTGGTAATGATAGTCTTTGTAACACGAGTGCTAGTTTGTGCCATGAGGCGCAGCCGAATGGCACAATAGACAGCAAGAGTGTTACAAAGACTAATTACGTGCAGTGGCATACAATAATTTTTCTACGACCATAAAATAAATAACAAAATAGTAAATAGTAGTCATTATAGTGGTCTCGTCCATTTGAAGTAATTAAAACCTTACTTTTGTCAAAACGTGTAATTTATCATTCCCTTTGATTATCTAATCTAATCTAAGTTGCAAATATTTATTACATTTAGGATTCATATTGATATCATGCCCACAAGCAGACACATATAAGGTCGCGTTTATACATGCCGCATATAAGCTTAAACATTCAAACCCAATAAACATAAGCCCTGCAACTACTGAAGCAGGGTGTCATTGGCAAAGTGAAACAAGTTTTTACAGCATAGGTGGTCAACCTCATACCGACCTATTAGCCAAGTAACTGTTTAAGTTTGTTTATTTTTTGCGGTGAAAACATCTCGCATTATTTTCCTTTCAAGCCTTCTGTTTTCCTTCGAAAAAAGGAAAGCTACAATTTGGAGTATTTTGATAAATAAATTTGATGAATTACTATACTATTAAAAAAAATTATTTGACTCTACACATAAAATATATTAATTTTCATTTGAACAAAGATTGAACATAGTGGGGAGGAACTATCAATAAATTGAAAATATTCATGTAATGGCTGACGTTTAAACGTGGTTGCTATGGAAACGGCAAATAATAGTTTGTTATCGGTCGCTTAGAAGGATAGCCTCATACAAGGTTGACACTCGAAATTCAAAAATGGTTCCATTTCTGACAATGCGCATGCGCACATTTTCATTTCAACACGGTTACCCGTTGCGGAATGTTACATTACGCAACGCGTGTAGAAATGTATGTCATTGTGATTGCGTTAGCCATTTTGTAATTAGTAAATTATCAAATGGGAGTAGAAAAACAATTTTTTGTGATGACTGAAATATCAAAGCTTGTCTTTTGCTGTAGATAAAAAACATGCAATTGATTTCAAAATTTCCAAAAAAAAAATGGCAAAGTGAATAATGAATAGTTTTGGTAATAGTGAAACACTTATAGCCATTTCACGCATTCTGCCCGGTTTCTCAATGGTTTTTACTTTATAGCAGTCCGAAGGACTGTTATAAAGTATTGTATTCGTCCGAAAAAAAAAAAATGAGGTTTCAACGGAAATGAGTTGTCCTGCACCAGGACATGCAAAAAAACCTAATTTGTCGAACCTGTCCGTCCGTCCGTCCGTCCGTCCGTCCGTCCGTCCGTCCGTCCGTCCGTCCGTCCGTCCGTCCGTATGAGTGTATGTCCCAGCCGAAACTACTGATCACAGAGACACCAATTTTTGGATTTAGAGAATTGATAACCACAGATTTTGATGAGCCGACCGGCATGGCGCCACCCTGAAAATTCAAGATGGCTGCCATACAAAAAAAACATAAAATTGCACTTTTCTCAAAAACGGCTCTAATGATTTTCTTTAAAATTTCAGTGTGGTCGTTGCTTAAGTTTTTTCTAAGAAAATTAGGTATGGCAGCACTCTTGCCAACCTGCGTCTATGGGTTGCCATATGAAAGAAAAAAACGATTGTGATTATCTCGGAAATGGCTGGGTTGACAAAAAAAAAATGTTCGACAATATTACGCGAAATATTAATTTCTACAAAAATTTAAAGAATACTTTAAATTTTTTTTTACTTAAAGTACCGTTTACACGATCTCAAAATTTTTATCGAAAATATTAAAAAGACCCATAAAAACGCAATTTTGTAAAACTTTTTTTAGGTTCACAAGAAAGAAAAATTTATAAACTTTTTTGCACTATAATTTGTTTTTCACTATTTTGAGAATTCAAGATGGCTTCCGAAGAGGAGAAAACTTCAAATGCGATTTTCTCAAAAACGGCTCGAACGATTTTTTTTTTAATTTTCAGTAAAGTAGTTGCTTGATACATTCTTACCAAATTTAGTTATGGCAACATTTTTGCTAATCTGCATCTATGAGTTGCCATATGAAAAAAAAAACAATTGTGATTTTCTCAGAAGTGAAAGCGTTGACAAAAAAGATATCGACGGTAAAAAGCCTATTTGACTTAAGCGACAAAAAGTCAATTTTACAGGAGAGCCAAAAAACTGTTTTTTTTTTTTATTATCTGCCATAACATTTTTGTTAGTGGATTAAATAAAATAAAATGTAAGGAGGCAAAGCTTATTTTTTTATTTGCTTTTTTTTAACATAAGTAGATTTTAGATAAACATATACATTATTGAGATACTGTCGTTTAAGCAATTTGGCATTCATAATTATTTGAGGATAAATGACTGATGCGCCATTTTACTTTCTGTCATAAATGTATGAAAATGCCTTAAGTACCGACTCAACATTTTTTATTTCGAGGTAAAAAGACTTAAATCCATATTTTCCTTTTGTTTAAATAGGGCTATTTAATGCATACGCCACATAAAGTTTATACCTTGAGAAGTAAAATGACTTATCCGTAAAAACAATGCCTATTCGTAAAGGGTATATCTGACTTAAAGACAAGGCTGTTTTATTTTTCGATACGAAAGAACTGTGGTAGGAATAATTAATAGAAGTATACTTTCCTAAAAATCTTTTTAATTGAGCCAAAATATGAAATATTAATTAGTAAATAAATGCAAAAAATAGTAGTAAACTAAAAAAGGTAACCTGATGATGACCTACTAGGTCGAAAACGTTTGTAATTTGTTTTAAAGGTTTTAATCTTTTTAAATAAATTTTATTGTGCAAATAAACAGTGTTTTGTTTTGAATTCATTCAAAAAAATTATAAATTAAAAAAGGTAATTTGAGACCACAAATTAATGATAACATTATATTTTGAATTGGTTGTGTATTAACACTGTGAAAATTCATATTCAATATTATTTTATTAATTTGATTGAAGATTTAAATCAAAACACTGTTTTGTATTTTCACGATTAAAATCAATTTATTATTTAATTTACAAACGTTTTCGATAAAATATCATCGTCAGGTATACAAAAATTTAAATCGATGATATTTTATCGAAAACATTTGAAAATTAAATAATAAATTGATTTTAATCGTGAAAATACAAAACAGTGTTTTGATTTAAATCTTCAATCAAATTAATAAAATAATATTAATGATAACACATAATTAAGAACAAGCAAAATAATAGCAATAAAGAAGAATTGAAACATTACATAAAAGTACACATTGCAATAGCTTTTAATCAAATTATTTATTGTACGATTCGGTTTATTTTGCTTTGTAAATTTCCTTTGAAATATTTATCGGAAATTCCACTTCACCCAACAAAATCAGTAGGTATGGCAGAGTTTCGACATGATAAGGCTTGGGTGATTTCCTAGCTAGCTCAAATACTGTGCTCCATGGTGATGGAGCCCAAATAATATTTTTTGACACACTGCCTTCTATCACGGAGTGCATAGAATCAACAGGCATGTATGTGTGACCCGGAAGAAGGTAGTTGAGTTGAATGGTGCTGATGTTTTTACATACATTATGCAATGTATAGTGGATTGTGGCAAAAACAGTGCGGTTCTTATTCTGCCCCGGGCAAGAATCACTGTATAGTAATAAAGTTTTAACTGTGCCCCTCTGGTCAACATTTTGGATGTATTTGTTTAATATAGTTGACACCTCTGTGGCTCCTCTTTACCCATCTGCTTCACCCCAGCAAAAACAAAATCCTTCTCTTGTTCCAGATTCGTAAAACGTTAAATTATACATCCCGTATTTCCTGGAATAGTACAACAGCATGCTTTCCCCGTATGGTGTATTGAAGACCTTTTAAAGGTCAAATGATGTGCTCAATACATTATTGCTTAAAGAATGGATCTGCTTGTGAAGTTTGAATCTCTGGTCTGAATGTTTCCCTTCCCCAATTTTCATTTCAGCTAGTTCGGCGCTTGTATTGTTCTCAAAACGCAGGCATTTCGCACATTTATCTTTCTTAGGAATGTGGAAACCTATATTGAAATCGTTTTTGAACGTTTTTTTGAATACCTGTTCCCCTACCACATCCATCCCTTTAGTGGTTAAATCCAGTTTATAGAGGGTGTACAAATAGCTCAATTTTTTTCAAGGATTGCGGAAGGTAAAGCTTACTGGAGTCGCGCCTACAGTAATGTGAGGGAACTGCTGGTAAATTCTTAATACAGGATTGTAGTACTTGCATAATTACCTCTTTTGGTTTCTTTGGCGAAGCCTTGAATGGCAATAAATACTGTAAAGTGAAGATTTTTTTGTGATGTGTTAAGGGTGTTTAACAAAAAAATTTGGCACACCTGTTTTCTCTTTTCACCTTCATTTATGAAATATAAAAATGTATAATGATGTTTGTCGGAGTCTTTCGATCTTTTTCGCTTATTTTTTCCCTTTTTGTCATTGCCACTAGCCACTCTTTCGTGGCTTAATTTTCAATCTTCCAATAATGTGGAAATAAGCTTCGTCTTCTGTTATTTCTCACATTTATTGGTGCACGTCTTTGTACTCGCATCATTACCAGTATAGCAGGGGGTTCGCATCTTTGTTTTTGGGAACAACTACTCCTTTTCTATCAATGTGTTTTTTTTTCACTGGAATATTTCACTGGATACTGCTTAATAAAATTTAATTAAAATTTAAGTAAGCAGTATTGCAGCAGACTGACCGGTCAATAGCTCAGGTGGTAGAGTGCTTGCATTCCATGCCGAAAGCTCGGGTTCGAATCCCACCGAGGGTGTCAGAAATGATTTCCCGTTTCGGTGTTTATTTCAAACCCTAAAATAAAATACCGGCAAGGTTTACTCAGCCTTCACAAGAAATGAGTACCAGCACCCTCGGGAGCTGGGAAACCTCCACTTCTACTGAAGTGGTTGGCGTAAGGCCGGCCCCCTTACCTGTAAAAATAAATAGGTTCAACTCGCCACATGCGACCCCTTCGGGGATAACGCGGCAAGAAGTGGCACTATATGTGTAGCTTAGTTGCGTTACGTTTAGTATCGTATATAATTATATATAATATAATTATGTAAACATAGATACTCATTTTGTGAACATCCACTTGTCAACAGTAATAAAATATGGAAATATTTTTCATTGACAACAAACAATAACTTCCCGTAGATACATCGATTCCGAGTGTTGACTGAGATCCTGGCGTTGCAGAGCATCAACCAACCGATAGCACGCTCAAAATACTACTGAAGCGACATCTTCAATGCACTTCTATTCACACAAGACTACATTAAACGACAACCCATGTTTATTTGGTGCAGCTTAAACGCCAACGACCATTCCAAAATCATTTGTTTGAATAGATTCAAATGCCAATAATCATTACATTGATCTTGAAGATAAATAGCTTATGCGCCAGTTCTATTATAAAAATTTGGAAGGACACTTTGCTCAAGCGACATCACCAGTGATGTATTGCAAGAACGCTTAATGCTGAACCGACAGTCATTTAGTAAATAAAAGGACGATATATGATTTAAGCACCATTTGTGATAGATCCACTATGAGTCTTATTAATTTATACGACAAAGTCATATTTTTTATGGTAAAGTGAAATTACTTATGCGACTTTGAATATTGTATACACAGCATGCCTATCTAACTTAACTACCTCGTCCACTCTCAAGTCGTCAAGTACATTTAGGATATGCACCACCAACAACTTGTAAGAGTATACTTTAACGACATTTCGTTAAAAAGTGTCATAAATCGTGGGACATCAGTCCATGAAATTTATAAACGCCATACAAGGTGCTTTATGACTTAAGCGACAAAAAAGTTATCTGATCGCGCCAAAAGTTAGACCATTCGACGCAGCTTGAAAAACCGAGAAAAACGATGTATATAACTCAATATCGCCCATGATGTCGCTTAAGTCAAATAGGCTTTTTACCGTCGATATGTTCTACAATATTATACGTAACATCAAATTCTATATAAAAATTAAATAAAATTTTTGAAAATAAAAACATAAAGTGCCGTTTACATGATATCAAAAATTGAAATTAAAAGGCTACAAAAACCCATCAGAACGCAAAAAACTTTTATGTTTCTTTTTTTTTTTTTTTTTTGTGGCATCTCACCCTGAAGGATGTTACAGCCGTGGATTCATCTGTTAGTTGCAGGAATGTTTAAGAATTAATTTTTAACTTATTTGTGTTGATTTTAGATTTTTATACAGTTTTTAAGAATTGATTTGAACAAAATACTATTAATTTTAGAGGAATTAAGTGCCAAGAGGTGTTCTATGTTTACCGGAAATGAAATGTTTTTGAATTTGAAATAAATATCTAATGCATCTCGTAAGGGGCATCCAAAAAAAATATGATCTATAGTTTCAAGATCTTGGCCGCAGTCACAGTCCGGGGATTCGACAAGCCCCAACTTAAACAAATGGTTGTTTAGTCTGACGTGCCCAAAGCGCATACGGCAGATAATGGTTTTATGTTTCTTAACTTTATCAGAAAAAACTTTTGTATCACTATAATTCATAGTGAAACATTTTTCAAATTTTAGAAAATTCAAGATGGCTTCCGAACAGCTGAAAGTTTCAAATGAGATTTTCTCAAAAACGGCTCCTACGATTTTCTTTATTTTTTCTGCATAATCAGTCTCCAGCTGCTGGAGCTTAGTCTTAAGCCCCTTGTTCTGTCTCTCCAGGCTCATCACAGTCTCGTGCAACTCGTCCCTCTCAGCCTCCGCTGTTCGCCGGGCCCTTTCACTGCCTGCCAAGTTCTTTGTCAGCTGCCTGTTCTCCGTCTCCATGACTTTGACCTTTCTCTCGGCATCCTGGAGCTGAACTTGCAGTTTCCTCAGCTGTCTGTTCATCTTCATGGTGGTCTCTTCATCCTTGCGGTCGTCCTCCAATTTCTCCGGTCTTTGAGACTCTGGGCACTTAGCGCTCAGGTGTCCCTGCTGGTCATTCGTCCAGCAATGCGCCCCCTGTCTCTTTGGCTCAAGCCGCTGCAGCACTTTTTCTATTATTTCCTCGGTTGTAGGTAGTTTGACCTCCTCTGCCTTGATTGCACTAACCCTGGCGTGGCCCCTGATGGACTGTTTGACAGCCTCAAACTCGAGAGCTCGGCTTAGCGCCTCGTTCAACGCCTTAGGATGGGCCAGTTTTACGGCATGTTGCGTCTTCCATTCCCGCAATCCATTTAGGAACTTGTCCACTGCCAAGCTCTCGCAGATGTCGTCAGAGAATGTTGGGTAAGCGTCTCGTACTTGGTGGACAATTTCCATTTCAAACTCCTGGAGGCTCTCGTTGGGTTTCTGCACCCTTGTGTTGTGCTGTGACTTGTACAGCTGCTCCAGGCACTTGTGGCCATAGCGCATATCCAAGCGCTGCTTCAGCTGCCCAAAGTCACCACGGTTGTCCAGGGGTATGGCCTGCAGAACCCTGAGAGCGTCTCCTCGGAGCGACAGGCTGAGAACCGAAGCCTTCCTCTGCTGGCTCCAGTCTCCCATCATGGCAGCCGTCTCAAAGAGGGTCAAGTATTCCTCCTACGATGTCTTCCCGTCGAAGGTCGGGAGGTTGTGCTTGGCCAGCGAAGGGTCATCATCCCCTCTAGTGACCCTGGTTGGAGTTGAGCATCCCTGGTCGATCTCGTCGTGAAGGCCTTTGGGGGATATTCTGGTGGACTACATCTGGCACTTGTCAGCCAGCTCGGCACGCAAACGGTCCTCCAGGGTGGAAATGCGAGTTTTCATTTCCGCAACTGTTTCTTCAAAACCAGTCAGCTTCACCTCTATTTCTCCCTTGAGATTTGATAGGTTGTCAGCTATCTCCGCCTTCAGGGCCCTGGCGTTGTCCACCATCTTCTCTTCCAGCCCAGTCATCTTCTCCTCCAGGGTCTTGGCATTGTCAGCCATCTTCTCCTCCAGGGTCTTGGCGTTGTCAGCCATCTTCTCCTCCAGGGTCTTGGCGTTGTCAGCCATCTTCTCCTCCAGCCCGGTCAGGTTCTCCTGCAGGGTCTTGGCGTTGTCAGCCATCTCAGTCTTCAGTCCTGTCAGGTTACTGTTGATGCTGAGGTTCAGTTCCTCAAGGGCGCGGTCTCCCCCAGATGCCATGACAAAGTATGCCGGGTCTTCGCCTGACTGTTCCAAGGCCTCCATGAGGCGTGCTTGTAAGGCCACCTTCCCTCCTGAGGTCTCCAGGTCCCTCTCCAGCAGCTCATTTTTAAGCTCAGTGACTTTGAGGTCCTTGATGTTTACCTTAGCCATTTTTTTTATTTTAACAAAAATTTAAATTTACTTCAAAACAAAAAATATTTTTAAATTTATTTAATACGAGTTTGGAGTTTTATATATATAGCGGTTTTAACATGTACTGTAGCAAAATAATAATTTCTCTGATTACACTGAATGGTAGGTACTGTCTTTTAATATTTATTTTAAATCGCAAATATTTTTAGAATAATAATGCCCGATAGTACTCTCTCTCCACACTCAGGTAGGTACTCAATGTACATGCACACACTTGCAAAAGAAACACAGTTGTTCATAAACTTTTTCTAGATTAATCTGGAACGTTCTTTCGCAATATTTTTCGAGATTTTTATTTATTTATTTTATTTTTAATCACACACAATAAAAATATGGTCCAATTTGATGACTTTCTCAATGCGATAAAATAATAATTTTGTTCTAGGATGTTCCAGAATTTTCGAACTTACTTTTGCGTTTTTTCTTTTAACTATATTTATAATACTTGTTTTAATCAGTTCACACAAAGTTCAATTTGAATAAAGTTTATTTTATCACTATTTCATTTATTTTTATGGGAAAGAAGATCATAATTTTTTTTTTTGAAAAATTCCACACCTGACGCCAATTGTTACGAAATTAGGGTTCAACAGTCTTTCAATTAAAATACACAGGTCTTCTTATACAGTTGTTTATTTTACACTTTTAAATAATTTATTTTCACATAGCTTTCTCGACTATTCCACTTGGTTTCTGTTCACTGATCAAGTTAGTTCTATGTGTTTGTAAATCTCGTATGATACTGCTCGCCCTGCAAGCCACTCGCACCCTTCTTATACTCTTTAAAACAGTACAATCTGGTTCTATATTTGCTAGACAGTTCCAGAAAGGCATAGTAATTATTATTTCTCGATGCTTCACGTATTTTATTCAATGATTCCTACCCACACAATACAATACAGAATTCCTATAACTAATACCTACTTATTTTAAATATTGATATTTCATATTTACATAACAATATACCTACATACATTAATCATTACTTTTTTCAAATAAATATAATAAGGTGTAGCCACCATACAAAGTGACAAATTTTAATACAAAAATAATTGTAGTATTCTTGGTACTAAAACGCCTAATATAAAATACTAGGCTACGAGTCTTAAAATCTAGTAAGTTGTACCCATATAATAATCAATCATAACTTTCCAAAATATCAATGAAAAGTATAGGTACCCACCAAACAAAGTGTTAGTTTTGATACAAACGGGATCAATGATAATACTGCAAAAAGACGATTGCTTAAAAAGATTAGCTTCATTACTTACACACAACAAAATGTTTTATTATGAAAATTGGCTATGACCTGAACATGACCGTATTTTGTGCTATAAAGTCATGTGCAGTCCACTGTACAATTTATTTCTATCTGGCGTCAAGCTAGAAGTCACTAGTATATGTAGATGTATGAAATCTTTCACACAATTTGTCCGGTAATCCATAGACAATCTGGGCAGAATGCATTATGTCTGAAATGGCTGTTCCTGTAAGTGTGCTGGTCTGTTCCATGTGTCCAGTCTGCCATGCGGAGATGAATGCCATCATGAACAAGAACTCCGCGGACGTGAAGAACTGCCGCATGTTTGTCACGCACTTCCCGTGTAACGAGTGCGCCAAGATCATCATCCAGTCTGGAGTGACGAGTGTGACTTACCTGAATGAGAAAGGGGGCCAGGAGCCGCCCGCCCTCGCTTCCAAGCGCATGTTCACTTCTGCGGGCATCAAATACAGGTGAGATCATTGCGCTTACTCTCATTATTTCAAATTAATAAGATACATTGACTCCCTGTACAAGTATTAGCATAGCTCTGGATTCTAATAACACAATTCTTATCAGCTTCCGTTAGGAAATTATTTGGCAAAAAGGAGTTTGTGTTTGTTTGTATGGAAAAAAAATAGGTGTATTGAAATGATTATAAAGTGTTTTATCTAGGTTTGTTGCAGTAACTTTGTGAAAGTTCATCTTTAAAAATTTTTAAAAAAATAATAAAAAACTTTGTTTTAATTCACTGTGAGTTTATTTTCGTAATGCACTACTAGTTTCGGCAGTGCAATATCTGCCATCGACGGGTGCTACCTTTTTTTTTAAAAGTTTTAAGTTAGCATTGAGATAGCAAGATATTGCACTGCCGAAACTAGTAGTGCATTACGAAAATAAACTCACAGTGAATTAAAACAAAGTTTTTTATTATTTTTTTAAAAAGATTATCAAGTGACTGACAGCTTATATTTTTCTACCCCGATCACATGAGCTTTGCTAATAGTCGCTAAAGGAATGAGTCGATATGGTAACAAAATATGCTACCTATGATTCCGTGTAAGACCAAGCGTTTTATAGATGCCATCATCCTATGGTTAAAGACGGGGGAGGAACCAGGAGAGTAATATCACAAGAAAAAATTATAAAAAGCTGGTATAAAATTTGGTAAAAATTATTTTCATAGATACAGGGACGCTCATTCTTTTCAACCTCACCTGGCGCCAATGGCGGATCCAGGATTTTTTTCTGGGAGGGGCACAAGGGGCAGACGGGTAAAAATAATCAACAATAACTACTGTTAAAAATAAACTTGTAGTATTTATAGAAAAGTTTATTTAAGTATGAAAACAATAGAAAAATTACATTTTTAACAGTCAGTTTTCTTTTATGTTTCCTGCTAAAGATATCCAGCACTTCATAAGCGTTTATTTTTGTCGCAATGTCTTGATGGATATGCATTAAAGCCAGTCCACTCAAGCGCTCTTCTGTCATCCTGCTGCGAAGATACGACTTTAATCGGCGTAAGGTGGAGAAAGATCGCTCGGCAGTTCTAGTAGTAACAGAAAACGTGCACAGCAATTGACAAAGAGTTCTAATATTCAGCAGCACCGTTGCACTTTTGAAGGCATCTGCTGGAGACTTTGGGATATTTTCTCTCATTTGTTGCCAAATTTTTAGCTCTCCTTTCAAAAGCTAAAAAACAATGAAGGTCTTGCTAATATACTTCAGCGCCTTGCAAAACATCCTCTATATCTTCATCGCTGAAGTTATGTGACAACAACTTTTGAAACTGTCCTACACAATCGTCTGGGGGGGGCACGCGCCCCTGTGCTCCCCCCCCCTAAATCCGCCCTTGCCTGGCGCCACTAAGTATTAAAAAATTTATTCAAAACAAACTGCACCAGTCTTCTTGTAGATTTCATTGTCATTATTTGTAACTTGTTTTGTTTTATTTGCAGAGAATATTTTCCCAAAAATCAACAAATCATCCTGGACATGAGAAAGCTCAACACCCAGTCCGCTGCCCTAAACGCTGCGTGACACAGGAGGATCCGTGTACTGCGCTTTTTAAAACTAATCCTATAATCGGACTGCTCAAGTATTTCTCTGTAGCTTAATGTTATCTCAGAGAGTTGCTTTCCGAAATCTGTCGCTGTGGTCTATGGGAGCTGGAGCTTCTGGATGTTTTACCTATGCCTGCAATCGGCTTCTTCGGGATGATGATAATAATGTTATGAAAATCAGGAGGTTTCTTAAGATATAAGAATTACAATGAAGGCACCATCATGTTCCATGTCGCTGTCCTTTCATACAACTTTCATGTTAAGTGTCTTTATTGTCATTCTTATATCCCGAGTAAACTCCAATTTTTTACAAGGAGAAGCTCATAACAGTCTTGGGTAAAATGTCAGGAAGCTGCAAAATGACTGATAGACCACGGCAACAGATCCCGGAAAGCAACTCTCCAGTGTTCAACTGCTGGCCGTGTAAGCCTAACACTTGTATAGTTATCTCAACTATTCATAATTATTATAGTAGACGTTAGCATGTTAGTATGAGGCTGACCACCCATACTGTAAAAAATGTTTCACTTTGCCAATGTAACCCCTGTTTCAGGGAATGTCGGCAAGAGTCGCAGGGCTTATGTTCATTTGAGGTTTGGATTTTATTTGTAAGTACACAATCAGCATTTGTAAGCGCGAACTACACGTGTTTGTTTGTGGGCATACATCTGAGAGCTTTGAATGAATATATCCTTGCCACTTAGATTATAGATAGCATAATATGGCATAATATGTTATTTTGATGAATTTCCCGTTTATTATTTTTACAATAGTGCTGTTGCTCCCACTGTTATTCATGACTGAAATATATTTTTTGACAGTTTTTTACAACTTACAAATATTTTTAAAATAAATGAAATTTTAAACATTCTTTTGATGTTGAAACAAAGGTTCCGCTTGTTTTTCTTCTCACAAGGAGGCTGGAAACCTGGAAATTATCATGGTAATTTCAATTTCATTGACAGCTTTTCTAAATAAGGACTGAGCACTACACTTCATCAGTATTATAAAACTAAATTGCTGTTCATTGGTAACCGTATCATGCGAGAATGAGTTTGCGCCCTATAGTGACAATTATCATAAAACGGTGCTATATATATCATCAAAATCATCATCATCTTCTGAGTTGATCGTCTATTATTTGTCATTAAATGAGGGTGACTACCCCTATTGTAAAAAGTGCTTCACATTTCCAATGTCATCACTGTTTCAGGGAAGATTGGCAAAAGTTCCATGGTTTATGTTCATGTGAGGTTCATGGGAACTCCTCATTTTTTAGAATGAGTTTTGTAATCTGGGACAGGTTAGGATAAAATGAAACTGAAAAATAGCGCAAAAAATTCTCAAATTAAGGAAAAGCTAAACATTGAGTTCTTCATAGCTTTTTCTTACAAAAAATTCACAAAAAGGTCACTATAAAAGGGATTGTAATTTGGGCAGGACCAGTATTATCGGGCCAGCCAGTTCTCCAAACTATTTGTAAATTTGTGTAAGACATCCATGTGGAACGCGATGTCACTTGCTTCATGTATATACATTATATTATGCAGCAGAAGGGCAGGACAGTCAAAAATATTTGGAAATCTTCTTTGACTTGATATATTTTCAAATTATCATTTTTGTTCATGATTTTATTCATTTTTAATTTTTCTTTGTTTATTATATAGTGTAGGTGTATCCTCGGTGTCCTGGTTTCTTCAATGCACTGTAAACTGGTCCTTCTGGTGTTTGGCCGTAAGGCTTACACTCCAGTATAGCCCTGGCCAGCAGCCCATGACACATTTGGTATTCTGTGTGGCCACAAGCCGTCTTCTTGCATTCATCTAAAAACATGTTACATTTTAACTCAAAAGACTGAATTACCAACATTTAAAATATGGAAAAAATGTGATGCTAATTGGTCAATAACAAGACAGAGAGTCATAACTTCAATACAACATTCTGTACATAGTTTCAAAATACAGGAAGCACTTTGAAACTTAAAATATCATCATCATGAGCTCTACAACCTTGGGTAGGCCTTGGCTGAACCCAGGATTCTCCTTTACTCTCGCCTGCCCATCGCCTTTTCTCTCCAGCCATGTTTGTCTGCCTTTGCTGCATTTGTGTTGATACCGTCCATCATTGCATTTTTGGCCTTCTTGGTCTCCTTCGGGCTTGTGGTACTGAGAGTGTTAGAGCTTGATGAGGTTTGTGTCGTCCACTCTAGCTATGTGATCAGCCCGCTGCAGGCGCCCTACTCTGATGGAACTGATCTCAACTTGATGAAGCAAGCTGCTTACTTGGTGAGGTTTGAGGTTGTGGTCTGATGGCTCGGGTGAGAGACACTCCTGTGACAGCAACAGCTCTAGGGTTTCTGTAACAACTTGTGTAAGTTGTATGCTCTCTCTTTATTTCATCCTGGTGTACACTCACATCAGGCAACTTTGATTGCTTGATATCAGTATTTCCATAAACTTTTTCATCTGTAAATAGTAAAATGGAATCATGTCAAAAGAATTGTGACGTCACTTTCTTGGGTTGCTTACCAAATGTAATTAAATTAATAATGTAAAAATGAAAAAAAAAACATATTTTTCTTCACGAGTTGATTCATTTTCTCAAGTGCTTTCGACGTTATCACACCATTATCAAGAGAACAACTAACAGATCTAACAGGGGGCAGAGCTGTGGTGGGGTGAGGGAGGCGGTAAATGTAACATTAAAAAACTACAAAAGGCGTTCAGCAGGAAGTTTTACATAAGGCAGGCCCAAGAGATATTCTCCGACCCACCACCGCGCCGCGGCTTCACCAGCGCTTTCTCGAGCGTCGCGTATCCCAGAGCACGCAGTCCGCGCAAAGCCACTGAGTCGTGACTCTCATGCCACGTCTCTACCAGGGCAAGGATGCCAATGTCAAAACTTTTACATAAATTATCAATATCAAAATTTTTATTATTAATGGAACGTGCGCTCCAGCACAAGCCGCTTCTCCAAAGCACGTCCATGTCTTCCATCAGACGGAAGAGGAGTTGAAGACGAAGTTCCCGTTGGAGGTTGATGGGGTGAAAGGTCCGCACGATCATCAGAAATGTCTGCTGGTTGAGGTTGTGGTACTGGAGCAGGTGGTACTGGAGCTGACATAGTCAGCCTGTTCCACATGGCGGCGTTGCTTTATTGGCGCGTTCAGGTTTCCGTATGGAGAAGATAAATATTTTCTCCACTACCACCTTTGAGTGTCTTGTGTGTCGGGTGTCCTCAGTAACATCTTTCACTGTGGCCGTGGTCTACCGTCCGGGCTCTAGGTCCGTGACGGCTGAATTTTTCTCCGAATTTCGTCAACTTTTTGAGTTTCTCGTGACTCGAAATGAGACGTTTCTGGTGGTCGGGGATGTCAATGTCAGGCTTGAGCGTAGAGATGACACAAATAGTGTTCATCTCACTGCTCTGCTTGCTGACTATGGCTGTATGCAGGGGGTCAATGCTCCCACTCATGATGCGGGCGGCCTGCTGGATGTGGTCATTACCAGGGAGGAGGACGCGTCTTCCAGGACGGAGGTTAAAGACGTGGGTCTCTCGGATCACAGGCTGGTGATTTCATACCTTAATATAGGACGCCCGATTCCAGTCTACAGGAAAATTATTACCAGATCCTGGAACAGTTTTGACATAAGCAAATTTAAATTTGATTTGTCGCTCTCACCAGTTTGTGATCCGGAGACCTTTGTCTCGATGCATCCGGACGGGCTAGTGGATCTGTACAATAACACTCTTAAGCGCCTAATTGATCAGCATGCTCCCATAACTGTGAAAATTGTGAAGATCGCAGAAGTGCAATCTGGTTTGACAATGAGTGCCGCGTATTGAAGTGCAGTATGCGCAAGCACGAAAAAAATTTCAGGAATGTCAAACCAGGTTGCACCAGGGACATGTGGATCAGTGCTCAGAGGGAGTACAGATCTACTTTTCTCCAGAAAAAATCCATCTATTTTCGTAATAAATTTTCTGGGACTAAAAATCCTCAACAACTGTGGAAATTTCTGGAGAACCTGTCTGGCGGATCTCGGGTCGGTCCGGTCGTGACTTCAGCTGCCGCTGATTTCGCACAGCATTTTGAGAATAAAATTCTCCAATTGCGCTCTACCTTAGGCGTGGGTTCTGCTGGTTTTGTAACTGGTGGCAATTCACGTCTAGGGTTTTTTGATGAAACTAACATTGAGGAGATCTCAGGTCTAATAGCGAAGTCACCCAATAAGCAGTGCGATCTTGACCCTGTGCCGACGTGGGTTCTGAAAGAATGCATCTCACAGTTGGCCCCATTTATTGTAAAGGTTATCAATGGTAGCCTAGTGGAGGCCACTGTCCCTGCGTCTTTGAAGATGGCATTCATAACTCCCATTTTAAAAAAGCCCCAACTTAGTCCTTGTGATCCCTCTAACTACAGACCGGTGTCGAATTTTCCGTTCTTGTCCAAGGTGTTGGAGCGGATTGTCTCTCTCCGGCTGGTATCGTATCTGGAAACTAATAACCTCATGCCGAAATGGCAATCAGTATATCGAAAAGGTCATTCTACAGAAACTGGTATGCTCAAGTTCACGTCTGATATGATATCGGCAATGGAGCAGGGCAATCTTGCTTTGTTGGCACTTCTGGACATGAGTTCGGCTTTCGACACTGTTAGTCATGAAATACTGATAAATAGATTGGAAGGCTCATATGGTTTGAGAAATGGGGCCCTGGAGTGGATGACCTCCTACCTGGTGGGTCGCAAGCAGGCGGTACGTATTTGTGATGATGTCTCACCTGTCTACTCACTCAACTCTGGGGTTCCGCAGGGGTCCATGCTGGGTCCAGTCCTTTTTTTACTTTACACAGCCGACATTAAGAGTATAGTCGAAAAGTACGGCCTTTCTGCTCATTCTTACGCTGATGATTGGCAGATTTACTCTCAGTGTCGGCCCAATGAGACTGAAGACCTTAAAGGCAGGATGTCTGCTTGCATCATGGAGGTGGGTGGGTGGATGAAGCAAAACGGCCTTATCCTCAATGCCAACAAGACCGAACTTATGTGGTCGGCCACATCCAGGCGCGATCACCTCCTGGATAATGGGGTACCTCTCTCCATTGGGGGAAGTTTGATCCAGCCTTCTAACTCTGGGAGACTTTTGGGAGTTATGCTGGATCGGAATCTCACAATGGAGGAGCAGGTTGACAAAACAATAGCCGCTTCATTTTTTGGCCTACACCAAATAAGGGCTATCAGGAGGTGTCTACCGCCGGGTGTGGTTAAAACATTGGTGAGTGCTTTTGTGATGCCCGGAATTGATTATTGTTCCACACTTTATATCGGCCAGTCAAAGAAGCAACTGAACAGATTTCAGTCTGTTTTGAATGCGGCCGCAAGACTGATCTTCGGGATGTCCAAATTCTCTCACATCACTCCGCTGTTAAAAGAACTACATTGGCTTCGTTTTCCTGAGAGGGTGGTCTACCTTGTGTGTTTGATGGTATTTAAAGCCCTAAATGGTTTGGCTCCATCATATCTGGCAGACATGTTTTCCCCCGTTGAGGTGAGTGTGAGGGGGCGGACACTTAGGTCAGCGGGGTGTCGAGCTGTCAGGTTGAGGCAGCCTCGCCGTCAAATATGCACTAATTTTGGGGATCGCGCTTTCCGGTTTGCGGGACCAGTGGAGTGGAACAGACTGCCACCCGGAGTGAGGGTTTCGGAATCTGTTGGCATTTTTAAAAAAGCACTCAAACAGCACCTTTTTAAAATATCTCATTCATGATTAGGAGGGCCCTTGAGGTGTGACATACACAAAAACGGCGCTCTTTTGTCATGTATTAAATTTTAATTAAATAAATTATCCTCATATATATAAGGGGCGGGGGCTATGACGGGTGAGGAATAGTTATTTATGCCACTGCCTAGTAATGATAGTCTTTGTAATTTATAAATAATTTGTATATCTTTTCAAAAAGGGATACAATTTGAAGTTTTTCGAAAAATCGATTCGGTGGTTTCAGATTGAAGTACATAATATGTAGCTCCATAACACTTTTCACTTTCATTTTACAGATAATAACTAGTTTATCGGTTCTGTTGGCTATTTTATATGTTTTATTGGTGATATATTTTACCACATATCGCTGTATTAACTTTTGTACTGAATTATTTACGGGAAATAAATTACTTTACAAATCAATGACACGTTGCATTGGAGAAATGATTGGAGATGTCAAAATGGCCGACTAATACAAACCACGCATGCGCGAAAGCATTCGGCGCCTGCGTGTGAGCGTGACTTTGTAAATCGATCAATAGAAAGTACATAGATATACGTCTGTTTTTTCTGATTGTGACAAACTAAGACGAAAACTAGCTATCGGTAAACAGCAAAAATATTAGGTATAAGTTATTTACGTCAAAAACAGATATGAACATGGCAGTTGCCTGGTAAGTGATTTTAATAAAACCCCGCTTAAAACGAGCGTGCTTTTGTTTGGCGCACAAATCAACTAAGACGCTGCATCTATATATTTTATATTGGTTCACTTTGCCAATGTCACCTCTGTTTCAGGGAATGTCGGCAAGAGTTGCAGGGCTTATGTTCATTTGAGGTTTGGATTTTATTTGTAAGTACACAATCAGCATCTGTAAGCGCGAACTACACGTGTTTGTTTGTGGGCATACATCTGAGAGCTTTGAATGAATATATCCTTGCAACTTAGATTATAGATTATAGATGGGTATAGACAAAGATGGCGAACCAAAGAATTATGAACGGAATATAATTGAAGTTATTATTTACAATTATTGCAGATAGTAGAAGTGAAAATCAATGTTATATTTATTTTCTCGTAAGGAAAAATGTATGATTACTAGAATAGGTACACAATAACTTCTAAGGGTTTTCTACCTCTATGAAATCATACATTTGCACAACCGCGCATGTACCTACTAAAACTCTCATTGCGCATGCGCATATTCTCATTTCAACACGGTTACCGGTTGCGTAATGTAACATTACGCAACGGGTGTAAAAATGTATGTCATTGTGATTGCGTTAGCCGTTTTGTAATTAGTAAATTACCAAATGGGAGTAGAAAAAGTGTTATTTAGGAGGGATGAAGCTGTAAGGTGTGTGTTTATAATGGGCCATTTTGTTTATGTTCACAATTATTCATAAGCAACTTCCAGCTATTATCAAATTTTAAAATCTTCATTGACTATGAACCAACTTTTTTGTATCCACTAACCGTTACTTGACTGCAAGCATCATTTAAGGATGAAAAACAGTTAAATCGCTTCTGCCGTTCTCGAGTGATGTTGCTACCAACGAACATCAAGTCAGATTTACTCGGGAACAGAGCGCTGATTATCTATGATCTTCCTTTCTCTTATGGTTGGCCGTTGGGTACTGTGAATGTTTATGCTCACGTATAGAAGGCATCTATCTCTGCGGTCATTTAGGTTCACTTTTGTTACAATATCAGCACCCAAGGCAGACACACGCAGCTGGAGAGCAAAGATGATCAACAGGTGAGAGGAAATGAGAATCTGAATGCAGTCGAGGCCCACCCAGGACTGTCAAGCCAATGATTATGATGTTACCCTATCATATATATACTGAGTGCAGCTCATGAGGCATCTTCAGAGGCCCACCCAGGACTGTCAAGCCAATGATTATGATGTTACCCTATCATATATATACTGAGTGCAGCTCATGAGGCATCTTCAGAGGCCCACCCAGGACTGTCAAGCCAATGATTATGATGTTACCCTATCATCCTGAGTGCAGCTCATGAGGCATCTTCAGAGGCCCACCCAGGACTGTCAAGCCAATGATTATGATGTTACCCTATCATCCTGAGTGCAGCTCATGAGGCATCTTCAGAGGCCCACCCAGGACTGTCAAGCCAATGATTATGATGTTACCCTATCATCCTGAGTGCAGCTAATGAGGCATCTTCAGAGGCCCACCCAGGACTGTCAAGCCAATGATTATGATGTTACCCTATCATCCTGAGTGCAGCTCATGAGGCATCTTCAGAGGCCCACCCAGGACTGTCAAGCCAATGATTATGATGTTACCCTATCATCCTGAGTGCAGCTCATGAGGCATCTTCAGAGGCCCACCCAGGACTGTCAAGCCAATGATTATGATGTTACCCTATCATATATATACTGAGTGCAGCTCATGAGGCCAGAGGCCCACCCAGGACTGTCAAGCCAATGATTATGATGTTACCCTATCATCCTGAGTGCAGCTCATGAGGCATCTTCAGAGGCCCACCCAGGACTGTCAAGCCAATGATTATGACGTTACCCTATCATCCTGAGTGCAGCTCATGAGGCATCTTCAGAGGCCCACCCAGGACTGTCAAGCCAATGATTATGACGTTACCCTATCATCCTGAGTGCAGCTCATGAGGCATCTTCAGAGGCCCACCCAGGACTGTCAAGCCAATGATTATGACGTTACCCTATCATCCTGAGTGCAGCTCATGAGGCATCTTCAGAGGCCCACCCAGGACTGTCAAGCCAATGATTATGATGTTACCCTATCATCCTGAGTGCAGCTCATGAGGCATCTTCAGAGGCCCACCCAGGACTGTCAAGCCAATGATTATGACGTTACCCTATCATCCTGAGTGCAGCTCATGAGGCATCTTCAGAGGCCCACCCAGGACTGTCAAGCCAATGATTATAACGTTACCTACCCTATCATCCTGAGTGCAGCTCATGAGGCATCTTTAGAGAAGGGCAGAGAACACATCTGTGAGTGATGTTATTTGGCAGGAAATGAAAGAACAATGCTGTAGGCGAGAGGTTTGTAGCTCTTTACCCCAAGTATAAAACATTACACCAACTCCGCTCAATCGCGTAAATAGAAAAACAAATGTATGAAACTAAATCACTCTTTAGGGGTGATGTTGTATCTTTCATAACATTTTGCTATCGAGGGGAGTTCATGCAATGTTTTATACACGACGTAATCAACTGAGTGTAATAATGGGCAACACTGGTGCTAACCTAAGCCGTACAACTAATTTATTAAAATAAAACAATGTATTCCTTGACTTATAGGTTGGTATGAGGCTGACCACCCATACTGTAAAAAATGATTCACTTTGCCAATGTCACCCCTGTTTCAGGGAAGGATAGCAAAAGTTGCAGGGCTTATGTTCATTTGAGATTGGGTTTTTTATATTGTAGGTCCACATGCGGCATTTGTGAGCGTGAAATTATGCGTGTCTGCTTGTGGGAATGAATTTAATATTAATTTCAAATGATACATATATTTGCAACTTAGATTTAGATTTAGCTATATTATTTTATTAATTCAATTTTTATGCTTAAAAAAAAGTGATGATAAAACAACTAACGTAGTCAAACACGGGTTTCTGTAGAGTTTTATCGATACACATGGGCGACACATTTTTGGCGCCTCCCCTGGCCATAGCTCGCGCTCGAGGGGGAGGCAAGCCATGATCGAATAATGGTGATTTTAGTAATTTCAATACAATTTTATAACAATTTTGGATTACTTAGGTTAATTCTTCTCTTCCAAGGGGGGGGACAGGCTGCCCCCCCCCCCTTGCCCTTCCTGGTTACGACCATGGGTCCACATGTGGCATGTGTAGTATGAACTTTTGGATGTCTGCTTGTGGGAATGCGTTTAATATGAATCTTAAATGATTTATATCTTTGCAGCTTAGATTTAGGTTACTCCTTACTGGATGAACAGTATGCAGCCTGATAAGTAGACTTTTCCAATTCTTTTTTTTGTTTCTTCACCAACTCGACATCTATTGGGGTTTTAAAATAGTAATTTCCTATTTTCCTATACTTGTTTTTAATCTGGAAAAAGTTAGGTTATTTGTAACAAAAGGGGGAAAGTGTCTGTGCTGTAGAAATGCAGTCTTATAAGAATATGGTTCACCATCTCCATAGTTGTTTGGTAGAATGCTGGTTTGCCTGAGGAGCGTGTGCTGCGTTGGGATGGTTCTTCTGAGGATTCAGATCTTATGGCATCCTCGTGGTTAAACATAACACAGTTGTTTTCAACCACGTACTTTTTCTCTCTACTGAAAGGTTACAAAATAATTTCAATGTGATAGTGACTTGTCTTGTCTTGTCTTGTATCCTGCCGCCATTCCTCTAGGGGTGGCCAGTACCTCCACATAAGTGCCTCCACTTGACTCTGTCCCTGCATACTTCTTTCATCTCATCTAATTTCATCACTCTTTTCATGCATGCTCTTCTCTTGTTTCCACTCTGTAAATTCCATTCATTCGCAATCTCACTTATCTGATCAATCCATTCTTTTCTAGGTCTTCCCCTTCCACGCTTACCTATTACATTCCCTTTATTCACTCTTTTTGTCAGTCGGTCTTCATTCATCCTTTCAATATGTCCAAACCATCGCATCACACTTCTTTGAACTTTCACTTTCACGCTTTCTTTTACTCCGCATTCATTCAGAACCCATTCGTTTCTCACTCTATCTTTCAGTGTTTTTCCTGTCATACTTCTTAAATGAGCCATTTCTACGGTGCATACCTTATTTACTTCTCTTTCATTCACCGTCCATGACTCGCTTCCATACATCAGGGTCGGCAACAATATACAATTGTGTACCGCCATTTTCATTTTCTTTGGTATCCTTTTATTCTTCGCTATTCTACCAAACGCTCCTATCACGCATCTTCCTTTGCTGGCACGCTTCTCTAATTCCTTCGTCATCTTACCATTCGCCTCAAACTTGCTTCCTAAATAGTCAAACTCATTCACTACTTCAACTTTTTTTCCATTCAAATTAACTGTAAGTTCCTCACATACTTCATTCCTGTCAAAAACTAATATTTTTGTCTTATTCGCATTCACTTTCAAGCTATTTTTACAAAATGCATCATTCAGTTTGGTTAACATCGCTTGGAGTTCCTCCGCCGAGTCAGCTAAAACTATAGCATCATCAGCATAAAGAAGTACTCCAACTCTTGTTTCACCCACTTTCACTCCGCTCTCTGATATTCCAGCTTCTTTTATGCAACTGTCCATGATTATATTAAACAACCATGGACTCATCACGCAGCCTTGCCTCACTCCCTTATATACATCAAACCAGTCACTATATCTCCCATCCACTCTTACACATGCCGAACTATTTTCATAGATGGCACGTATCACATTCAGAAGGTTGTCATTCACACCGTACTTCCTGAGAACATTCCACAACATACATCTGTCCACCGAGTCAAAGGCCCTCTCGAGATCCACGAAGGCTGCGTAGACCACCCTCCCTCCAGCCAGATGTTTTTCAACAATCTGTCTGAGAGTAAAGATTTGGTCCACACAACCTCGTCCTGGCATAAAACCAGATTGAATATCAGAGACCCTGTGATCGGTGGCCATTCTCACTTTTTTTATGACAATTTTGCATAAGACTTTCCCAGGTATACTAAGGAGACTAATGGGCCTAAAGTTACGGCAGTCTTTCTTGTCCCCTTTACCCTTGTAAATAGGGACAATGACCGCCTTTCTCCAGTCCATCGGTACTACCCTGTCTTTCATACACATCTTGCATAATTCAAACATCCACTCTACCACATATTCTCCTCCTGCCTTTAACATCTCGGCATTCAATCCATCCATACTTGCAGCCTTTCCATTCTTCAGCTCTTTTATGCTTGCTTTTATTTCCTCTTTCAAAATATCCTCATTACTTTCATTTATAGGGTCACATTCATATAAATTTCTTTCGCCCTGTCCTAATATTTCTTCAAAGTATTCTTTCCATCTGTTACATACATCGTCTTCATCCCACAGCAAGACTCCCTGCGCATTCTTTATGCCCGGAGTTGTTGCTCCCACACTAGCGTTATTATTCCGAACCCAACTCCAGAACATTTTTTTGTTGGTGTGGAAGTCCTGCTGTGCCCTTTCATTATTTTTCTTCTCTAATTCCATCTTACTTTCATACACAAGCTTTTTAGTATTCATTTTTGCCCTTATATACATCATTTCCAAATTCAAATTACCTTTATCTTTCAACCATTTCTTATACGCTTCCTTCTTTTGCTCTACTGCTTCTTTCACTCCATCGTTCCACCAGGCATCACCTTTTTTCTTACCAACATTTGTTTCTCCGCATGTCATTCTAGCAGATTCGGTCAGTTCTTTCTTCATCATTTGCCACACTTTTTCCACACATCCTTCATCTTTCATTTTTTGTAGTTCATCCATATTTAATCTTTTGGCAATCTCACTTTGATATTCATCTTGCACCTTGTCATCTTTCAAATTTTCCACTTTTATTCTTTTCATTCTTAACAATAATTTTTTCTTTCCTTTTTTACAATCCCCTACCATTATTCTCGCGCATAGCAAATAGTGGTCTGTGCTGAGTTCAGCTCCACGGTACACTCTTGCATCTCTCACACATCCTCTCATTCTTTCATCCACGCATATATAATCAATAATTGTTCGATTGCCTGCCCTATTTTGCCATGTATAGAGATGCAAGTCTTGGTGTTTAAACCAGGTGTTTGTTGCAAAAAGTCTGTGTTCTATACATGTGTTGACAAGCTTTCGTCCATTATTATTGATCATTCCTCTACCACTCGGTCCCACAACCTTTCCGCAATCATCTCGTTTCATACCAATCCATCCGTTCATATCTCCTAATAGAATAATTCGTTCATTCTCTTCTTTCATTCTTAGTACATTATTTCGACAATCGGGGCTATTCTACATTTTAGTCATCTGTTGAGCTCACGCTTTGACAAACTAATGATGCATGTGTATGAAGACCTGTCAATCCAAGATAGCCGCAAGTGAACAGCGGATTTGTTTTCATACAAATATTACCAAAATTCGATAGGTAAGAATGACCGTGGGGATGAGACTTCCAGCCCAGGCATCATTAGTTTGTCAAAGCGTGGGCTCAACGGGCGACTAAAATGTCTAATAGCACAATAGCACCGAATGAAACAATATTGTGCCATCCCCCTGCTGGTTTTCTAGGGAAAATATGCGTACAAATATGTTGTTATCGGTTGCTAAGGACCCTTCAATACCCATACAAGAGTGATGTTTGTTCGCCGAGAAAAAAGTTAGAGATTCAAAAATGATCCAACCAAGTGTTGTTCCTGTATGTAATAATAAAGATTTGATTAATGTTTATTTCAAAACGAACTGAAATGCTTCTACCGTTTTTTTTGGACAACTTGGCCTACTCATCATCTACTTAATACATCTTGTCCATTCTTTCCATCGATATAAATAATATATTTTATTTACATCAATGATTCTTTCACGTCCGCTCTACCCACCCAAAGTAAAAAGAATGCCCAAGGTAAGTACATACTATACAAAGATAATTTTACAAACCAGCTAATTTTTGGTGGTGGAAAATCATTTTTATATGTAGTAATCAAATACATTTTCCCAGGAAACACCGACATTGTAATGATATGTTGTGAGTATTAGTGAAATGAGTGTTATATAGTTTTAATGAAACCACTGTTAATTTACATGGTTGTCTTTCCGGTGTTTTTTTTTAATGCTTTATGTTTTTCACTTTTCAAAAATAAATATTTTCCCGGTTGTCGATAAAGCTACAAAATAAAAGTTTGCAGTAGCGGCAGTAGCTTCATTAGTTTCGTTGTCTATGAAAATTGTTGCCATAAATAATTTTACTTTCCCTAGTTCTTACTTGACAGCTGTTGTGAAAGTGAAATCAACACAAAAGATTTGTGGAGGAAAACGGATTGAGTCGCACTGAATGTGAAGCAGGAGGCATTACTTAGTCCGAGGTCTTAAAAAAAAATACAGTTAGTTGTTTTTTTCGTAAGCATTATTGAAAATCCTTTATCTTTTAATGCATCATAAATTTTCGGAATTTTGGGGAATATTTTCATCGCATGCGATCACCAGCTGAAGTTTTTTTTTATTATTGTGTAATTTTTACATGTCTATGGTGTGTCGTTTCAATTTTTTGACGAAAATTGGAAAAATTAAATAAATTCGCTCAGGGTTTACTGGGGCATCCTTCAGGGCCGTGTTGTGCGCGCAGGGAACAATGCTGTATTCCTAGAGTGCTGCTCGTCAGGTGAACAGTTCGGGCGCTAGAAGTGTTTTCGTCGCAACCTTGGCGGAGTCGTGCCCACAGTGCTCGCGCCTACTTATGTACCGAACTTATTGTACTCGCGCTGGGAGACTCGGGTAGAAGCGTGAGATGTCCAAACTGTCGTGGATCAGTGCCAAATGAGATTCTCGTCCTGAGTAGCCGAGTGCCTGACAGGGCGCGCTCCGCAGCCTGCCCGGCCCGTGGGAGCTCCCGCGCTGCCCGCACCAGTATAGAGAAAGTAAAGGTACTGCCGCTCGCTGGGACAGCACGCCTCCCTGGCGCACTGCTCTTACCTCGCGCCTGCAGCACATGCCTCTCACAACACAAGCAAGGCTGCACTGTGCACTGCTCTAGAGAACGAAGTGGTCACTCCACAGTTCCCCCGTAGCACATGCCCACAACACATCACAAACTATCATCTACATTTATCTGGGAGATGCTAAACCCCTGTATTTACTCATCCTGTTAACATTTCCCCTTAGGCACTTGTAGTGCTTAGATTGTTTTTTTTATGCGTTTGGTGCATAAATAAAAACCATTGTAAGTGCTAGTGAGGGAAGTGTTCCTAAGATTAGTGAATGTGGGGTAAAAGTGGGGAGTTTCCAGTGAGGGAACCAAAGTGGGGAAAGGAATGTGATTCAAACACCCTGACACAACAAGTGTGACATGTTATTCACTATTGCAGGGACTGCAGTCTTACACTCCTGTTCAGGGCCGGCGCTAGGGTAGGGCGCGGCGGGGCGACTGCCCAGGGCGCTACATATAATAGGGCTAATATGTTTTTCTTATGGATTTGAATGGTGGATAGGGGGCTCGCCCAGGGCGCTGGTACTGCTAAAGCCGTTCCTGCTCCTATTCTTTATATCAGCCTAGCCTAGCCGCTCTCCCTCAGTATCCGACCAACAAGGATCCTGGGTAAAGAATATTTTGGTGTCACCCAAAAGTGGATAACTAGACCCCAGAAAGGATGGGAGGTCACAGGGAAGTACTGCCAGCTTGCCTTCAGAAAGTTCTGTCCACAAACTTAGGGATGGAATTATTGTGCAATTTTGAAATGAATAATAAAGTAAATCATCAAATACACATAAAATGATATTATTTACAAACACCTGTAACAGGGTAGTTCTGCCATTTTGTCAACACTATAATTGTCAAGTCAAAATTATGCCTAATTGAAATATCACAAGGATGACTAAGACTGTTCATTTGTTTTATTTTATGCAAAATGCGGTTTGGTCAAGAGACTATAATCCTTGTGATGGTATTCCATATCCCAATGACTCCTCCCTGGAGTAGGTCATGTATTTAACAGGATCAGAATGCCCTGGAACAGGAGCTTCCTCCAGCAGCAGGGAGTGTGCTCGGCCTTTTCCTTAGATGTTGTGTGTGCCACAGGGAGGCCTGTGCTCTCCATTTCTTTTCATTTTGTTTTCAATCACTTTCATTTTGTTGCAGCAGTGCAAGTCTTGTTGTGTGTGCAGCAGGCATGCCAGCAGGTCATAGACTTGCATAGTGAAGCATGTAAGTGCGTAAGAAAGTGCTGTGTGTTGTGTATGTACTCATCACTGGAGTATTGTTGTGTGTGCAGCAGCAGCAGGCATGCCAGCAGGGCATAGACTTGCATAGTGAAGCATGTAAGTGCGTAAGAAAGTGCTGTGTGTTGTGTATGTACTCATCACTGGAGTATTGTTGTGTGTGCAGCAGCAGCAGGCATGCCAGCAGGGCATAGACTTGCATAGTGAAGCATGTAAGTGCGTAAGAAAGTGCTGTGTGTTGTGTATGTACTCATCACTGGAGTATTGTTGTGTGTGCAGCAGCAGCAGGCATGCCAGCAGGGCATAGACTTGCATAGTGAAGCATGTAAGTGCGTAAGAAAGTGCTGTGTGTTGTGTATGTACTCATCACTGGAGTTAGTGGCTAACAGCTCTGACTGTTAATCAAAAGGTATACTGTGAATCCCAAATAGAACCTTCTCAAAACCTGTCTAAATACTTCACCTTAAATTCCATTAACATTCATATTTAAGTATACCTTCCTTATTCCTTGACAGGTTGGTATGAGGCTGACCCCCGCATCCTGTAAAACCTTGGTGCACTTTTCCCAATGACACCCTGTTTCAGGGAAAGGTGGCAGGAGTTGCAAGGTTTGGTTTATTTTGTACTACACATGTAGCAAGTGTAAGCAAAATTACACCCATCTGCCTGTGGGCGTGCATTGAGTAAAAGGTTTAAATGCCAATGTATCTTTGCAACTTAGATTATAGATGCATGTTTCAATTTTTATTTTGTAAATGCACATGCAGCGTGCGTAAGCGCAAACTTATAATGTAATATGTCTGTCGGGTTAATGAACCTGAAATATTATTAGAGTCCTAAAGAATAATTTTATTGAAGGCAGTAATCTGAGATTTTTGCAGAAAATTAGAAAGGTCTCTAAATACGATGGAAATACATACAATGTCACGGAAACCCTGAAAATTACATTTTCTCAATTTGAAAAAAAAACTTGATTATCATCTCTGATTCTATAACTATAACTGTAGCTCTGTCGACTTTCCGCTATGGGTGGCCTGAGCCTCTGCAGAGTTGCCACCATTCCTTTCTATCCTTGCATTCCACCTTGATATCCATCTTCCTTTTCCAACATTTCATTATTTGAAGAGGTTAATTATATAAAAAAAAAACTCCCAAAATAAAAATAAAAAATAGTTTTTTTCTGAAAAAATCTACAAAGTAGTCATTGATTCTATGGGACTCAAATTTGTGCAACAATTTTCATTGTAAGTTATAATTAGAGATAATATTATTTTGGTTCATGATTGTGAACACAGAGTAAGTAAGTAATAGGTTTTTTATTTTTCTTATTGTGACTTCTGTCACTGTTGTTGCATGTACTGTATACAGAGGGGTCCACTGTGCAGGATTGTGACTCCGGAGTGCTCCCACCCTCCCTCCCTGTCGGCATCTTCGTGTCCCCGCGCCTCGGCACAGCTGTGACTGTTCCCCGCGCCCCCCAGTCCCCGCCGCGCTCTTGCTTTGTGTTGACGCAGTGGCGCAGCTTTGAGGTTATGTGGCCCTGCATGAGTCGTGTTATTATTCAGAGACGTTAGTGCAACTTATGGTAGCGCGCATTTACAAAACATCGCGCCCCTGCTCCCTGCCCTGTGATGGGGATGTGATCAGCGAGTTCCTCTGACATTTGTGACAAATTCAAGTTTAAATAAAACATCAGTGAATGAAAGTTGTAAATAAAATTTGTGCCATGAAATCAGGTGCTGGGTAGGTGACCGCAGCTACTTATTTTCTTACGCCTTTTCACCTTCTTCTTCTTCGATGGCCCTGCAGCTTATGTCGAGCCTTCCCCTCAACTCCTGCCTACCGCTGCGGATTTCCAGTTTGCCTTTTCACCACAAGTGTTAATTGTTGCTTGAGTTGTTGGTTAGTATGAGGCTGACCACACATGCTGTAAAAAATGGTTCACTTTGCCAATGTCACCCACTGTTTCAGGGAAGGTTGGCAAGAGTTGCAGAGATTATCTTTATTCGAGATTTTTATGTTGTTGGTTCACATGCAGCATGTGTAGGTGCGAACTTGCACAAAACATTTAATATGAATCTTAAATGTCAATGTATCTTTGCGGCTTAGATTATAGACGAGGATTACTTACTTAGGTACCTATTTTGGTTCTGCTTCGTGTCAGACACTACACTACTCTTGCCCAGTGTCGGGCAACATCCACTGCTTCACTATTACTCTCCATTAGGTCGGCCAGTGAGCAGCTTGTTGGCCGGGCAGATCCGAAGATGATCCATTGACTGTTGGGCTCCGCATTCACAGAGCGTGGTGTCATCTTGATGAAGGATTCCCCAGGCCCTCATGTTACAGTGAGCTCTGCCAACACCCGTTCTCAGCCTGTTGAGTGCTCTCCACACAGGCCACTCAAGATCCCGTCCAGGTGGGAGGCTCTCGCCTGGCTGCACAAAATTTGCAGGTCGCTCCAGATTCCACAAGTGCAATCTCTCACCCGCCGGCTCAGTATTCAAAGGGTGCACGGAGCTGAGTAGGTTGGGGGAGAAAAAGAAAGAGAATAGCATGCATGAACTGAGTGATGGACAAAACAAAGTGGAGGCACAGTTACTGAGGTGCTGGCCTCTCCCAGTAAATGGTGGCTGGGTACAAGTACGAAGTGTTTTGATGGTGCATAAGTGCTGTGCTTGTATTAAGTATATTTATTTGACGTGAGTGCCGAGTCTAGCAGTCTCACATTGCAGTCTGCTGCTAGCTTTCTAAGAAATTCTGTACCCTGGTCTGGAGAAGGCACCAGTGTGCAGCTCCCCCCACACCTGTCCTGCCACACTTCTGTCATCTCATCTATTTTCATTCAGCCAAGCTATATTTTTTTTCACTCTACTTAAATCACCCTTCGTATCTTCTATATCTTGGTCAACTCATTATTTCATAGGTTTTTCTTTTCCTTGCCTCCTTTGTACCTTTTGTATTGTATTGTATCCAGTCACTATACCGTTTGGCGTGGCCAGTACCTTCACAGATGTGTCTCCACTTTGTTCTGTCATTGTACAATTCTTTCATCTCCTCGACATTCATCCCTGCTCTTCTCTTTTGTCTCACTCTGCATGTTGCAGTCATTTGCAATCTCGCTTATTTGATTAATCCATTCTTTTCCTAATCTCCCCCTTCCAAGTTTACCTGTAATATTTTCTTTGTAGACTCATTTTGGCAGTCATTCATTGTACATTCTTTCCAGATTCCTAAACTATCTCATTGTACTTACTCCTTTGTACTTTCACTCTCATATTCTCGTTTACACCGCACTTATTCAGAACCTAGTCATTCATAACACGGTCAACTTCACAGTTGCATTGCTTAAGATTTATTTGCAGGATACAATATATTATAACACATAGAGATTGAAGCTTCATTAAAATAGTGCAATATTTTGTTTGTGTGTTGTTTGGCCTTGAACAGTTACTTCCTTTGTGCGCTGTGTCTGTCTGTGACACCCGTTGTACTCCTTGCCTGAGATCAACCCTTGCTGGAATTCCCTCTAGATTACATTTCACTTTATCATGCTGGTAGCTTTGCTATTTTGAAATAAATTTTGCCGTAATACATTTGAATGTCACATAAACAGAGCTGGTCTCCCAGATGTGGTTCACATTGTTCACAACAATTTCATCTTTGGCTTCCTGGAAGATCCTGTGTGTCAGTGTTGTGCACATAAACTGGCACACACATACACTAGTGCATGTGTTTGCCACGTGAATATTTTGAGTTCACGGTTATTTTGATTTCCCCAGTTTCCTCCTGTAGGACACATTAAGTTTGCCAGTGTTGGTGCCCCTGGCAGGGCGCCAGCCTTGTCTGCTGCTGTCACTGAGTGGTCACCATCATGTACACCCACACACACACAGACAGCACTGTTAAAGTTCATTGTCATAAATATTGCAACCAAATATAAATACATTCTAAATGCAAGCACAAGTCATATCTACCCAAGACATTTCTGTCTTCTCATTGTTGTGGGGAAATGCAGGAAAATATTACAATAATAATATTGACATGCAAATAATCATTGACATTATACTTAACATGAATCCACCCAAAACTATTTTAACGCAAATATTAGGTCTTTACATATGAAATTGGCGTTTTGTATGGGAGGAACAAAAAGTGTTTTTTTTTTAAATATAATATATTTATTCAATCAAAGTATGTACCATTGCTATGTATGCACTTTTGGCATCGTATAGGTAGTTCATTGATCCCTTTACCAAAATAACTATTCGGACGGCAATCAATACAATCTTTGAAGGCGGCTTGGACTGCCCCATCGGAGTTGAATTTTTCCCTTGCAAGAAGTTATCCAAATTAAAAAAAAAAAGGTAATCTGTTGAAACAAGGTCCGGGGAGTACGGGGGATGTCTTAACCATTCCAATTGAAGCTCATATAATTTGGTAGCCGTCTGTTGTGCAGTGTGTGGTTTAGCGTTGTCATGAAGCAGCAGTGGCCTAGAGCGATTGACCAGCCTCAGTTGTTTAGCAGCTAGCTTTTCCATCATGGTTTGCAGTTGCTGACAATAGACATCTGCCGTAATCGTCTGACCAGATTTAAGAAAGGTGTAGTGAACGACACCGGCACTAGTCCACCAAACGCTCACAAGTAACTTTCTTTGAGCCAATTTTTGCTTGGGGCATGATTTGGCTGGTTTGGCAGGGTTCAGCCATTGCGATGAGCGCTTCCGATTATTGCACAGTATCCATTTTTCATCACAGGTAATAATTCAATTTAAAATCTCTTCATTATTGTGCCGGTTGAGTAATGTAACGCAGCAGTCGACGCACGTTTGTTGATTTGCTTCACCCAATTTGTGAGGTACCCACCTTTCAAGCTTTTTTACCTTTTCAATTTGATTCAAGTGGATTAAAATAGTAGTTTTATCACTAATTTCGCAGCCTACAGCTTACTCGGACATGGTTTGCGATGGATTCGCTTCCACAATAGCCTTCAATTCCTCATTATCAACTTTGGTCTCCGGCAGTCCACGAGGCTTGTTCTGCAGGCCAAAATTTCCAGAACGAAAACGTTGGAACCAAAAACGCACTGTGTTTTATTTTGCGACATTGTCGCCATACACATCATTAATCCTTCGAGCCGTTTCTGCAGCACTGGTGCCACGGTGGAACTCATACTCGTAAATAATGCGATATTTCAAGTTTTCCATTTTGTAAAATGAGCGACGCAAAGAAAAAAATAATTGGGGAACGAACAAATGAGTTACAATTTTCAAAACACAAATACATGAGTAAAAAGCTGTAAAAATTTGAACTTGGAATTCTTAACCAAAGAGGAGATATTTGAGATCAAAGTGGCCAGTATGGCAAAACACCAATTTCATATGTACGGACCTAATAGATGCCATATCGGTTTCAACCTTCCTCAATAAAAATTGTTTATTTTTTTATTTTTGTAAGGAATTCTGTGCGGGAGGCTCCCCAATTCATGTGAGTCTTGGGGGTCTATGTCACCCTAGAAGGGTGCCGCAGAGGTGTTGCTTGTGTTGTTGCTTCTGTCGTGAGGCTTTGCAAGTAAGTGGCGATTGATGTTGGATTTGAATAAAACCGAATTAAATTGGGAAGGGAACACAGATACTGGTAGATTATTCCATAAACGGGCATTTTTGAAAAGGAATGAGTCATGAAAACGCCAAGTTCTCATAGTTTTGAGATAGACTGCAAAGGGATGAATGAGAGTCATACTACGAGTTTCCCTTTCTGAAATGCGAGGGGGAGGGATTAATGAATTCTTAGATGAATAGAGAACAAAGATGCTTCAAATGTGATTTCACTATGTAAGTACAGAGAAGCTAGGAAATTTCTCAGCAAGGTTGGGGTTTCTGAAAGTCATCTATATACACTTAAATTGGTCATTTTTTAAAGAAAAAAAGCTTGATTATAAAACATGGCATGTGGGATTATATTATGTGTCAATATAAATAATGATGTTTGCTGATCTACATCATAAAACTGTATAGATGTTTGGAATGGTTAATAGGCTGGTTACGTGGCTGGGCACTGGGCAGGTGGGGAATATTTGGGAGTATTTTCCGTGAATGAATTGTTTCTGTACTTATAGTGGCCATGTGGCCTCCTCTTGCAGATAAGTCTGGGTTGTTCCTATACTTATAGTGACCATGTGGCCTCCTCTTGCAGATAAGTCTGGGTTGTTCCTGTACTTATAGTGACCATGTGGCCTCCTCTTGCAGATAAGTCTGGGTTGTTCCTGTACTTATAGTGACCATGTGGCCTCCTCTTGCAGATAAGTCTGGGTTGTTCCTATACTTATAGTGACCATGTGGCCTCCTCTTGCAGATAAGTCTGGGTTGAGGCGTGTCCTGCAGCATGTCCCAGGAGCCCCAACAACACATGGACTGTCTGGAGGACGCCGACATCATGCCTCCTCTGCCAAGGTAATCCACACTCAGTATGGCCTCACCAACTCTCTACCTCACCTGGTAGAGTGCCGACAGCATAGCGCAACAAAATAACTCACCATTATTATTTGACATAAAAAAAGAAATAAAAAACAATTTATTTATTATAAATAGTAATATCACGCTTGTAGTAGTCTTGAACTTACCAATTAGTTACTCTAACCTTAAAAAAATCTAAGGTTACTTATAAGAAAAGAAAACAATCAAATCCAAGAAATCAGTCTCATACTATATTGAATACGCAACTAAAAACGCAACTAAGCTACACATATAGTGTAACTTCTTGCCTGCGTTATCCCCGAAGGGGTCGCACGTGGCGCTTCGGGACCTATTTATTTTTACAGGTAAGGGGGCCGGCCTCACACCAACCACTTTCAGTTGAAGTGGGGGTTTCCCAGCTCCCGGGGGGGCTGGTTCTCATTTCTTGTGAAGGCTGAGTAAACCTTTGAGATCGAAACCTTGCTCTCGGCATGGAATGCAAGCATTCTACCAATTGAGCTATCGACCTTTTTACGAGCTTGATTGTCGTCGCTACAAAGCGCCAATTCTCAAGCAAGACTCAGTTGCTGTGAGGCTGGATGGACCTTTGGTGATCGGTCATTGGTAAAGGTTTTATGAATTTTTCAACCCGGCGAAGAGCAAATTTGAAAATATAAATGGTATATTTTTTGTGCTCCGCAGGGAATCGCACCCACAACCTTCCCATTCAGAGTCCGCAGTGTTACCACTGAGCTACGGACCGGTCGCATACTGATAGCGATTTAACATTTTTTCATCCTGACAACGCTTTACTTGTATCTATTTTACGGGGAATACCTTGTTTTGTTTGTTTAAATAACCCAGCTGTAAAGTTTGATTATTCTTAAGTGTATAGTTTTTTTTGTTCAATAAAAGTTTATTTAATAAGAGTTTTAGGCTTACACGGCCGGCTGATGATGCTGGAGTGATGCTTTCCGGGATCTGTTGCCGTGGTCTGTGGGAGCTGGAAAAGTTTATTTCTAACAAGTATTTGTCATATCGCTGCCTTAGTTCTTGTTTACCGTATAGACCATTAAGCTAATTTTACATGAGCAATGTTTGCATGTGTACTGGACCAATGTGTCTTATGAAAACAGGAAATTTATTTAAAAAAATATTTAAAACAACTCTCACATTATCGAGTTTTACGGTTTTTCTTAGCTCAGATTGTGTAGAATTTGATTCTTAAGACAACTGCATTAAAAAGTCATATTTTACAGAATTGGTCTGTACGGCAAACAAGAACTGGGGGAGCGATATGTCAAATAATATTAGCTATTATTCAGTATTTGACAAGTAAGAAAAAAAATGCCAAAAACTGAATAATAGAGAGAATTGGGAGTATCCTAAAGAATATACTTGCCAATCGTATGTTGCTTGCTTCATGAAGTGATGAGTGTGTCAGGTTCACTGAAGTGCTATGTGTGCTGTGTACAGATATGTCCTGCCCAGTAACGGGGACGCAGTAGCGGATGCCTGGATGCAGAAGATGGAGGCGGGTACGCTGAGCGCCGCGCACTTCAGGGACCACTGGCGCATCACCGTGCCCAGGGTCTACTCGCCCGAGCTCAACAGGTCCTGCCTGGGTGAGGACATCTACTTTATTCATGTTGTTTTATTTATTATGCTTTCTGAGAGGTACATTCCATGGATCAAATTAGGCAATCTTGAGAGATAATGTATCATTAGCGGTGACAGAAAGAGTAGATTTTATTAATGTCCGACCGGTTTTGTGAATGAACTTTACACCAAACAATAGGGAAGTATCACATTTTTTCATTATATAAAATGGTAGAATACATTTTTAAAAATGCATCTGCGTTTTTAAAAAAATATATATCTTGATTAGTTTTTAAACTAAAGCTCTTTAAAATTAGCGTATTCTCAATTTCCGGAAAAAAGGTCATTTTGTTTATTTAGGCAGATATGACGGCGATGCATCTTCGGAGTGTAGGTATCGGCGGGCCCAGTGGCGAGTCTTGATGTCATTTTGACGTCAAGATTCGCGAAGTCGAACGCGCTGCGTTTTGGCGCGACTAAAATTCTCCGCATTTTATTTTTGAAAATTATTAATGATATTTTTATTTTTACTACACAAAAAATATATGGTTGGGATCCTTGAAATGTACTCTACAGAACCATATTATTTTCAACCGTTTTCCCTACCACTGCAACTACCCTATTGTACCTACTCTGTAAAAAAATTTTCTGATTAAAACCAAAATGACAGTATGTGTGTGGAGCTGAGGTTTAACGTAACTCAGCGCATCACCCTGCGGAGCTCTCATGTGGAGCTGATACAATATTGACTCAACTGCCACAACTTGAACATGCTGCTTCCTAAAATATGTTGTTTTATAAACTTCAAGTGGGAAAAATTACAATTCTTGAGGCGTTGTTAGAATCAAATCCAACATCCTGCAAAAAATATTTTTTTCTGAAGGGAAATAATTTTTTCTTCATCTTTTTGGTGAATTGTTGCAGAGAGCAACGGCGCCAGTATCTATAATCTATAATCTAAGTTGCAAGGATATATTCATTCAAAGCTCTCAGATGTATGCCCACAAACAAACACGTGTAGTTCGCGCTTACAAATGCTGATTGTGTACTTACAAATAAAATCCAAACCTCAAATGAACATAAGCCCTGCAACTCTTGCCGACATTCCCTGAAACAGAGGTGACATTGGCAAAGTGAACCATTTTTTACAGTATGGGTGGTCAGCCTCATACCAACTTATAAGTCAAGGAATAATCAAGTTGACTTAATATGGGGATTAGGAAAAAATAATTTCAAATATTGAAACTTCAGATTTAAAATGTTGCAAGGGCATTAATTGTGGCATTTGCTTTCTTTCATTGTGACCATTCACCTGAAGGAGTGGCAGGAAAGACTTGTGTTGTTGTCTGAGAAGTCTCTGCCCGGCTACTTGCCGTACTTGTGATCTGTGATTTCCTCTAATCCCTGATATGGCGGAGAGCTGTTATCTTATCAGCTCTCTGCCACACACAATGTCACCATCTCCAGTGACCATAACCATCTAAGTCGCAAAGATATGTAATCGATAATAAAAAATTAAATGCATGCTCACAACCAGACTGTGTAAGTCATTGTGCTTACACACAATCTAATCTAATCTAATCTAATCTAAGTTGCAAGGATATGTTACATTGGAGATTCACATTACATGCATTCTCACAACCAGACACGTACAAGTTCGCGCTTGCACATGCCTCATGTGAACCTACAACATAAAAATCAAATCTCAAATGGACATACACCCTGCAACTCTTGCCGTCCTTCCCTGAGACAGGGGTGACATTGGCAAAGTGAACCATTTTTACAGCATGGGTGGTCAGCCGCATACCAACCTATAAGTCAAGGAACACACACACACGACAAATTACATTTTATACATCATTAAATAATAATAATAATAATAATTATTATATGAGGATGATTTATTTGGTGAGTGATGTGTGAATCACACCTCAAGAGCCTTCTGTATGCTTGGTCGTTGTTATAGAAAGCGGCGATTCTCAAGCAAGACCCAGTTGCTGTAAGGCTGGATGGACCTTTGGTGACTAGTCTTTGGTAAAGGCAAATAATTTTTCGACCCGGCGAAGAGTATTTTTTATTGAAAAAATAAATGCTATGTTTTTTGTGCTCCGCCGGGATTGATCGACCAGTGCTGCAGAAACGGCTCGAATAATTAATGATGTGTATGGCAACGGTGTCGCAAAATAAAGCACAGTGCGTTTTTGGTTCCAACATTTTTGTTCTGGAAATTTCGGCCTGCAGAACAAGCCTCGTGGACTGCCGGAGACCAAAGTTGATAATGAGGAATTGAAGGCTATTGTGGAAGCGAATCCATCGCAAACCACGTCCGAGTAAGCTGTAGGCTGCAAAATTAGTGATAAAACTATTTTAATCCACTTGAAGCTAATTGGAAAGGTAAAGTAGCTTGAAAAGTAGTAACCTCATAAATTGGGTGAAGCAAATCAACAAACGCTCGTCAACTGCTGCGTTACATTACTCAACCGGCACAATAATGAAGAGATTTTTTATCAAATTATTACTTGTGATGAAAAATGTATCCTGTGCAATAATCGAAAGTGCTCATTGCAATGGCTGAACCCTGCCAAACCAGCCAAATCATGCCCCAAGCGAAAATTGGCTCAAAAAAGTTACTTGTGAGCGTTTGGTGGACTAGTGCCGGTGTAGTTCACTACACCTTTCTTAAATCTGGTCAGATGATTACGGCAGATGTCTATTGTCAGCAACTGCAAACCATGATGGAAAAACTAGCTTCTAAACAACCGAGGCTGGTCAATCGCTCTAGGCCACTGCTGCTTCATGGCAACGCTAGACCACACACTGCACAACAGACGGCTACCAATTTAGGAGAGCTTCAATTGGAATGCTTAAGACATCCCACGTACTCTCCGGACCGTGCTCCAACAGATTACCATTTTTTTCGAAATTTGGATAACTTCTTGCAAGGGAAATAATTCAACTCCGATAGGGCAGTCCAAACCGCCTTCAAAGATTGAATTGATTGCCGTCCGAACGGTTATTTTAGTAAAGGGATCAATGAACTACCTATGAGATGCCAAAAGTGCATAGATAGCAATGGTACATACTTTGATTAAATAAATATACGCGGCACGTCCAGAAAGTAAGTGTACTGGTACTCTCACAGCTGTAGGGAATACTTTTTCGACATGTTGGCAACACTGCCACGTAGCCTGACCTCTCCCCTTCAAAACGAGACCAATCCGAGGTTAGTGTGTTGAAAACTCTTGACGCAGTAGCATCTCTCGCGAAAAATGACGATCGTATCACCCGCCAAGTGCGAAATTCGCGCCGTCATTCGCTACCTTGTTGCGAAGGGAAAAGCTCCGGTTGAAATTTATAATGAGGTGAAAACTGTTTACGGTAATAAAGCTATGAATCGTACGAGTGTGTACAAGTGGTTTAGCGAGTGTAAAAATGGTCGTACTTCTGTGCATGACGATCAGAGGAGCGGAAGACCTTCAATTGTGACTGACGAACTTGTGGAAAAAATCGAGATTGCGGTCCGTGACGATCGCAGATTGACGTTAGATGAACTTTCTGCGATGTTTCCGCAAATCTCCAGATCCCTGATACACGAAACAATCACAGAAACTCTCAGATATCGGAAATTGTCGGCAAGGTGGGTCCCAAAACAGCTGACAGAACAGCACAAGTTGAATCGAGTGCAGAGCTCCAAAGAGTTGGATGGGACGTTTTGAACCACCCCCTGTATTCCCCTGACCTGGCCCCTTCAGATTTCCATCTTTTTACTTCCCTTAAGGTGCACATGGGTGGGAACAACTTTTTAACGGACGAGGAGGTGAAGGGGGAGGTGGAGAAGTGGGCGAAAGAGCTGGCGGGAGACTTCTTCGAGGCAGGCATCAAAAAATTGATCCCGCGGCTCACCACTTGCATCGAGAGGGATGGTGCCTACGTCGAAAAATAACTTACATATGTACAAGTGTAACCAAGTATGTTTTTGTTTAATTAAAAATTTTTTGAACCCTACATAAATTGAGTACACTTACTTTCTGGACGTGCATCGTATTAGATTAAAAAAAAAAGACTTTTGTTCCTCCCATACAAAACTCCAATTTCATATGTAAGGACCTAATATAAAGTATTGTATGAGGTTTCAACGGAAATGAGTTGTCCTGCACCAGGACATGCAAAAAAACCTAATTTGTCGAACCTGTCTGTCCGTCCGTCCGCATGTATGTATGTATGTATATCCGTATGTATGTCCCAGCCGAAACTACTAATCCCAGATACACCAATTTTTGGATTTAGAGAATTGACAACCACAGATTTTGATGGGCCGACTGGCATGGCATCAACCTGAAAATTCAAGATGGCTGCCATACAAAAAAAACATAAAATTGCACTTTTCTCAAAAATGGCTCTAACGATTTTCTTTAAAATTTCAGTGTGGTCGTTGCTTAAGTTGTCGCTAAGAAAATCAGTAATGGCAACACTTTTGCCAACTTGCATGTCTATGGGTTGCCATATGAAAGAAAAAAAGATTGGGATTTTCTCGGAAATAGCTGAGTTGACTAAAAAATAATATTTTACAATTTTATGCGCAATATACATAAATTTCTACAAAAAATTAAACAACATTTTAAAAAAAAATTACCTTAAGTACCGGTTACACGATCTCAATTTTTTTATCAAAAATATTAAAAAGACCCATAAAAACGCAATTTTTAAAAACTGGTGTAATAGTAAGGCATGTGTTCTTATTGATGGTGAGTATAGTGAGTGGTTTGAAGTTTATAAGGGTGTGAGGCAAGGATGTGTGATGAGTCCTTGGCTATTTAACATAGTCATGGACAAGTGTGTCAGAGATGCTAGAATTAATGATTGTGGATTGATGATAGGAGAGAGCAAAGTGAGTGTTCTACTGTATGCAGATGATGCAGTTCTTGTATCTGATTCTGCTGTAGAATTGCAAACAATGCTCTCTAGATTGAATGAAGCTTTGTTAGGTAACCATTTGAAGTTGAATGCAAGTAAGACGAAAGTATTGATTTTTGAAAGAGATGATGAAAATGTGAATTATGAATTTAAAATTAATGGAATGAATGTTGATGTCGTAAATGAGTTTGTATACCTGGGAAGTAAGTTTGAAAAAGATGGAAGAATGATCGGTGAATTTGAAAGAAGAATAATGAAAGGCAGGTGCGTACTGGGTGCTACCGCTAGCATCGCCAAGAACCAGAATCTTTCAAAAAATGTTCAACTGGCGGTGCACGGTGGTATACTAGTGCCCACTCTGATATATGGAAGTGAAGCCTGGACGGTGAGTGAAAGTGAGATTAGTAAAGTCCATACAGTAGAAATGGACTACTTAAGAAGTATGATTGGGATAAGACGGAGTGATAGGGTAAGGAATGATTTTGTTAGAGAGGAATGTGGTGTGAGAGAAAGTGTGAAAGTAAAGATTAAAAGAAGTATGCTTTGATGGTTTGGACATTTAGAGAGAATGAATGAGGAAAGACTGACGAAGAAAGTATATGCTGCGAGAATTGATGGATGTCGTGGAAGAGGAAGACCGAGAAAGGTATGGATGGACCAAATTTTCGAAATAGCGAATGAATGGGATATCCAGAGTCATAATAAAAGGAGAGCTTGTATGAAAAAGGTTATGGCTCTGGATGAAATGAAAGAAGTATGCAAGGATCGAAAGAAATGGCGGTTGATCTGTAATGCTGGCGGTTAAAGCTGAGGCTTTTAAATTTAAAAAATATGTGTTGTAGTTTTTGAATTTTTTACTGTTTAATTGCTTGGAATTTATTTGTTTTGTATATTTGATTGTATTAATTGCTTGTACTCCTTGACTGATAGGTTGGTATGCGGCTGACCACCCATACTGTAAAAAATGGTTCACTTTGCCAATGTCACCCCTGCTTCAGGGAAGGTCGGCAAGAGTTGCAGGACTTATGTTCATTTGAGATTGGGGTTTTTATTTATATATATGAGAATAATTTATTTTTATTTAATTAATACATGACAAAAGAGCGCCGTTTTTGTATGTGTCACACCTCAAGGGCCCAATAGGGTTTTTATATTGTAGATCCACATGCAGCATGTGTAAGCGCGAAATTATGCATGTCTGCTTGTGGGAATGCATTTAATATGAATCTCAAATGATACATATCTTTGCAGCTTAGATTTAGGTGTGATGAACTGAGGACCACACAAAAGGCGATCCATGGAAAAGCAGGCCATTTGGACAACTGACAATTGGGGTTCTTTTGAGGTTAGGTTTCGTGTTTTTCCAGATGCCCGGCTAGAAAAAAGAGACTCCTCAGGGTCGTGGCAGTAGCCCAACACCTTGCTCGCTTTCCACTGATGCTAAAGAGGTTCAAAATATAGGTTATGGTAGGTAAAAACAATGTAAAGGAAAGAGGTGGTTTATTTTACATTAAAACAGACAATTGAGAGTATCCACCACGCTAAAGCTGCAAGACTGGGCTGGTAAATATAATTTAAGTTAGTTAATGAATTAAAGGCAGGGATACGCTCACTGTGACGGCAGAAGTCCTGATGCTTGGAGGCTGGTAGAGTTGATCTTCGGAGCGCTGGCCTCTAGGCACGGCAGCGCTTTTGGCGGGACGAGGTCAGGTGCTCCACCCTCCGGAGGAATTCCGGCATGGGGCTCAGCCCTGCAGACAGCCAGCGACAAGACGGGTGCTCTCGGCTGGACGGGGCAGGTGCTCCGCCCTCCTGAGGAACTTCGGGCACGGGGCTCCGGTTATAGAGCAGCACAAAGCAAGTAGCCAAGCGGGCGCTTGCGGCGGGTCGAGGGCAGGGGCTCCGCCTTTCAGAGGAATCCGCCACGGGGGACCCAGGCGCGGCCCGGGGCTGTTGGTGCAGGAAATAACGGCGACTCAGGCCTCCCAAGATGGATCTTTTTGGCCACGCCTGGTCCGTGCTGCTTGTCCAGGCTTCGAAGAGATGGTGTCCGTGAACGTTGGGGTCGGTGGGCTTTTATAAACTTCCACTGGACCTGACGCGAAGCTTCGCCGGTTTTTTCCCCTCTTGTCATTTTCCAACCGACGTTCTCAGCCTTTCCTCTTCCTCTAATTTAGAGCCGGTTAATTTTCTGTGGCTAAAGATGCGCTTCATTTTCTGTTCACTTTGTTAATGACAGTTCTAGTGGATATGTCTTCTTCTTCTTTGTAACAGGTAGCTATCTGACATTCTAGCTACCTGACACTGGTTTTAAGTTCACAAGAAAGAAAAATTTATTTATTTTTTTGCAAAATTTTTTTTTTAGTAGGTATTTGTAGAATTCAAGATGGCTTCCAAAGAGCTGAAAATTTCAAATGTGATTTTCTCAAAAACGGCTATAACGATTTTTTCACAACTTTCAGTATAGAAGTTGCTTGATACATTCTTACCAAATTTAGTTATGGCAACATTCTTGCTAATCAGCGTCTATGAGTTGCCATTTGAAAAAAATAAACAATTTTCTCAGAAGTGAAAGCGTTCTATAATCTATAATCTATAATCTAAGTTACAAGGATATATTCATTCAAAGCTCTCAGATGTATGCCCACAAACAAACACGTGTAGTTCGCGCTTACAAATGCTGATTGTGTACTTACAAATAAAATCCAAACCTCAAATGAACATAAGCCCTGCAACTCTTGCCGACATTCCCTGAAACAGGGGTGACATTGGCAAAGTGAACCATTTTTTACAGTATGGGTGGTCAGCCTCATACCAACCTATAAGTCAAGGAATACGAGTAATAAATAACATTTAAGTATAAGAAAACCTTAAAAATAAATCTATACAAAAAAAGTAAAAAATGTCTTATGCAAAAAATGTAGCAAGCCAATAAACCAACATTAAAAATCAGCATTGCAGATTAGCCGCCACTTCTTCCTGTCCTTGCATACTTCTTTCATTTCATCCAGAGTCATAACTTTTTTCATACAAGCTCTCCTTTTATTATGACTCTGGATATCCCATTCACTCGCTATTTCGAAAATTTGGTCCATCCATACCTTTCTCGGTCTTCCTCTTCCACGACATCCATCAATTCTTGCAGCATATACTTTCTTCGTCATTCTTTCCTCATTCATTCTCTCCAAATGTCCAAACCATCTAAGTATACTTCTTTTAATCTTTACTTTCACACTTTCTCTTACACCGCATTCCTCTCTAACAAAATCATTCCTCACCCTATCACTCCGTCTTTTTCCAATCATACTTCTTAAGTAATCCATTTCTACCGTATGGACTTTACTAATCTCACTTTCACTCACCGTCCAGGCTTCACTTCCATACATCAGAGTGGGCACTAGTATACCACCGTGCACCACCAGTCGAACATTTTTTGAAAGATTCTGGTTTTTGGCGATGCTAGCGGTAGCACCCAGTACGCACCTGCCTTTCATTATTCTTCTTTCAAAAGTTAACAAAAAAATAATGTTCCACGATTACATAACATAAAGTTCCATATAAAAATTAAATATTTTTTTTTGAAAAAAATAACATACAAGTGCCATTTACATGATATCAAAAATTGAAATTATATGGCTACAAAAACCCATCAGAACGCAAAAAACTTGTATATTTCTTAACTTTAATAGAAATAACTCTCTTATCACTATAATTCATAGTGAAACATTTTTCAAATTTTAGAAAATTCAAGATGGCTTCCGAACAGCTGAAAGTTTCAAATGAGATTTTCTCAAAAACGGCTCCTACGATTTTCTTAAATTTTTTTGCATAATTGTCATTATAATAGTGCTATCTAACAACAATAATCATTGCCTCATAATTTTCTTTGTTGTGGGGGCTGCCATACAAGAGATTTTTAAATTTTTATTTCTCGGCAGAGAAAGGGTTAACTCAAAAATATTGTGCTACAATTTAAAAGATCTTATGTATACCTACATATATTATTCACTACTTTTAAAAAAAAAAAAAATTATAAAATGTATAGCCACCATACAAGGTGACAGATTTCCATACAAAAAATAATTGTAATATTTTTGGTAGCAAAACGTCTAATACCCATAAAAAAAACCTACATAACAATTCTCCCAAACAAGGGCTATATAACAATAAATAATAATAATAATTGGACAATTTGTATACAGCGCCGTTTAGTGGCACTAGCCACCCCAAGGGCGCTTTTATGTGTTGAAGCTTCTGTTAAACAAATGTGTCTTAAGCAACTTCCTGAAACTGCCAACACTGGTCTCTGTTCTCAACTCCAGAGGTAGACTATTCCAGCAGGATGGACCAGCCGAACTAAAAGCCCTGTCTCCGAAACCAGTTCTGTTCCGTCGAAGAGGCAGTTGAAGCCTGTTTACGGCGTCACTCTGTGCAGAACGAAGAGTGCATCGTTTTCCACCTATCTGGTCGACAATAATCATTGCCTCGTACAAGAGAAAACAATAATTTAAAAATTCTCGGCAGAGAACGGGTTGACTAAAAAATCATTTTCTACAATTGAAAAGCTCTTATATATACCTACAAACATTAATCATTACTTTTTTCAAAAAAATATTATTAAGTGTAGCCACCATACAAAGTGACAAATTTCCATACAAAAAATAATATTCTTTGAACTAAAACGCCTAATATATAAAAGACTAGGCTACGAGTCTTAAAATTTAGTAAATACCCATAATAATCAATCATAACTTTCCAAAATATTAATGAAAAGTATACCCACCAAACAAAGTGCTAATTTTGATACAAACGGGATCAATGATAATACTGCAAAAAGACGATTACTTAGATTATCTTCAATACCTACACACAAATAAATGTTTTGTTATGAAAATTGACTATAACCTGAACATGACCGTATTTTATGCTATAAAGTCATGTGCAGTTCACTGTACAATTTATTAATCATCATATCAGCGGATCAAGGTGACTGACTGAATCACTCATTTTTTCAGGGATGTAGAATATCATTCTTCATATTTTATTTAAACTTCCTCTGCTGTCCACTGGATCCATCTATCTATTGCCACCGGGAATTCTCGTGTGTAAGAATTGCTGCTCATTGTATAACATGTGTTCCTTTGAAGTCTCTTTCCAATTTCCCCCTCTTTCCACGTCAATGATGACACTATGGACTCACTGGAGTTCATCTTTACAACGGTAACAGCTGGGTTGCACAGCCATTGCAGAAGAAGAATTGTTCCCAATACAACTAGGCTCCGCCCGTTGCGCCTGTGCATTTGGTTTGTAACTATTGCTCAGCCATAATCAAAAGTATTCCCTCAATAGTATTATCATGTGATAGTGTTATTCCTTCATTGTTTTGGGGTCGCAGTTTGAACAAGAATTAAGTCGTAATATTTTCACCTGAGATGTTACCTGGCTGTTGAATCAATAAGTTCGTCAGAGTGAACTATGACATGTCGTTGGCATCTTGGACCGGTCCATAGTCCAGTGGCAACACTTCGGACTCGTAAACGGAAGGTTGTGGATTCGGATCCCAGCAGAGCACAACAATATACCATTTATATTTCCAAATTTGTTCTTCGCTGGGTTGAAATATTCATAAACGTTTACCAAAGACCGGTCACTGAAAGGTCCATCCAACCTTTCAACAATTGGGTCTTGCTTGAGAATTGGCGCTTTCTACAGCGACGACCAAGCTCGCAGAGGGCTCTTGAGGTGTGATACAAAAACAGCGCTCACCAAATAAATCATCCTAGTATTATTATTATTAAGGGTCAACTAAGCCTCCACCAGGACTAAACTTGTGGGGCAGAGAGTGGGCAGTGGCAAGGGCAGGTGTATATATACATAGCTGCCTCTGCACATGTGGCTACAGGGCGACCTTTGGCAGTGAAAACTGACTTAGTTGGCAGCTGCCCCACACTCCACACTCTATACTGTACACCAGTACATCAATCACATGCCAATGTAGGAGATTCTCATCTTACATGCAATCATTCTAGATATTTTCTTTTGTGCATTTTAGCTACATTTAATTAGTGTGCATGTACATGTTTTTTAATATTTTTATGTATTCTGCCCCTAATCAATATTTAGCACATATGATAAGATAAGGGCCACCCATGGTAGTTAATAGTTAAGAAGTTAAAGTTCAGGTTTCTTTTCATTGTTCTTGTGATTGCTTTTTCCATTGCAACTACGATCTGCCAGAGATATTGCTTGTTGGCACCGATTGAGTGGAACAGCCGGCCACGGGGAGTGTGGAATTCATGATCTGTCAGCATTTTTAAGGGAGCACTGAAAGTGCACCTTTGTAAAATCTCATTCATGATAAGGAAGACCCTATAGGTGTTACATACCTACACAAAAACAGGGCTCTTTCGTCATGTATAAAGTAGATTTTCCTCTTATATTTAGACATAACTCAGTTGAAGAGAAATCAATGTTAATCACAGGTTTGGTAGTTCCAGCAATTGCTCAGTTCACTTCCCATTGCTTACATGTAGGGTGTATGTTGTACAGAGTGGTCCTTCGACGAGGAGCTGGCCACCAAGCTGCTGTTGTCTCCGCTGGAGCGCTTTGTGTGTGGCGGGCAGGAGCCCCACACGGCGCTGCAGAGGCTGGCGCAGCTGGACCGCGCGCCCTCCGTGTGCGGACACGTCTTCAAGATGGGGGAGCCCGCCTACAGCTGCCGGGAGTGCGGTAACTCACACATACCTACATTCTAACATTCCTACAATTGCTCCATGATTATGATGATGATGATTGCTTCACTGAACTAGTTCCAGGAGCTTGGAATCTTGGCGCAATGGTTCTCTTATCATCATCATCTTCTAAAGACAGAGCCTTGTTGTATCAGCCATCTGTCTCTGTCTGCTGCCATCCTCTTGAGATGTGAATAGGAGGAAACATCCATGAGCCGCTTCAAATCCTTGAAGTATGAAGTTCTTGGGCGACCTCTTGTGCGTTGTCCTAAGATTTTGCCTTCAAAGATGTTGCTAAGAAAGGTGCTATGTCTGATTGAGTGTCTTATTAGTTTGGCTTTCCTCTTTAAAATATGATTTATCAGCTCTCTTCTTTCTTCTACGTCCCGCAATACCTTTTCGTTGGACTTCTTTTTGACCCATGATGTCTTGGACATTTTCCTCCATGTCCACATCTCGAATGCCTCCAGGCGGTCTTTCTCGTATTTTTGGATGGTCCAGGTTTCGCAACCATACAGTAAATGCTCCAAATAAAAGCTTTCATGAATTTCTTTCTTGTTTCCATTTTTAAATGATTGTTTGTAAAAAGTTTGTATTTTTTCATGAATGCTTGTTTGGCTAGCATTCAGTGGTGTGCCTACAGTTTCTGCCATACACATGCTGGATAATTAAGGTTGCACTAAATTACAAATAATAAATCTTACCCCGATGTTTCTTTTCCCCAGTGCTTCTTAATTTCTTCAGACTTAGATTTTGGATTGAAACAATAAAACCTTCACACACTTAAGATCCTCACAAGGCACAACAATATTTTCACCGGAATTAATTTTATATACTATCAAAAAGGTGGATTCGATCGCATACAAGGAATAAGTCAATTATTCTGATATTCAAATAAAACGCACCTGACGCGACAGTTTATTCAAAATACAATCGGTCATTCATACAACTGTAAATAGCTCCAGTCTGGAATCGTAAAATTGAATGGACGAAAAGCTAAGCATATGGTGATATTATTATCATGTGTACTCCCAAGCACAATCTGTAATAATATTGTGTTCATTTATAATGACAAAAGAGCTTAACCGACTATTTTCATACAAGCTTACAGAGATCAAGCTTTTTTCATACGTTAAACAAAGAGAGGGATACATTTCTCAATAACATTTGCGTAACAGAGTTTTTCTACTCCTATTTGGTAATTTACTAATTACAAAACGGCTAACGCAATCACAATGACATACATTTCTACACCCGTTGCGTAATGTAACATTACGCAACTGATAACGGTGTTGAAATGAAAATATGCGCATGCGCATTGTCAGAAATGGAACCATTTTTTAATTTCGAGTGTCAACATTGTATGAGGCTATCCTTCTAAACGACCGATAACATACTATTATTTGCCGTTTTCATAGCAACCACGTTTAAACGTCAGCCATTACATGAATATTTTTAATTTATTGATAGTTCCTCCCCACTTGGTTCAATCTTTGTTCAAATGAATATTAATATATTTTATGTGTAGAGTCAAATAAAATTTGTTAATAGTGTAGTAATTCATCAAATTTATTTATCAAAATACTCCAAATTGTAGCTTTCCTTTTTTCGAAGGAAAACAGAAGGCTTGAAAGGAAAATAATGCCAGATATTTTCACCGCAAAAAATAAACAAACTTAAACAGTTATTTGGCTAATAGGTCGGTATGAGGTTGACCACCTATGCTGTAAAAACTTGTTTCACTTTGCCAATGACACCCCTGCTTCAGTAGTTGCAGGGCTTATGTTTATTTATGTTTTGGGTTTGAATGTTTAAGCTTATATGCGGCATTTATAAACGCGACCTTATATGTGTCTGCTTGTAGGCATGATATTAATATGAATCCTTAATGTAATATATCTTTGCAACTTATATTAGATTAGATAATCAAAGGGAATGATAAATTACACGTTTTGACAAAAGTAAGGTTTTAATTACTTCAAATGGACGAGTACATTATAATGACTACTATATACTATTTTGTTATTTATTTCATTGTCGTAGAAAAAGTATTGTATGCCACTGCACGTAATTAGTCTTTGTAACACTCTTGCTGTCTATTGTGCCATTCGGCTGCGCCTCATGGCACAAACTAGCACTCGTATTACAAAGAATATCATTACCAGGCAGTGGCATAAATAACTATTACTTCATCAATGCCTAATAATAATAACCTACTGCCACACACAGATGGCAGCAGCACGACTTTTGATGGGGGGAAATTTAAAAAGACGAATGACTTTAAATGTCTGTAATCTACTCAAAAATATTCATTATTTGCATTTCTGAGGGTACGCATGCTTAGCTTTTTAGTTTGTATGATAGTCACGCCACTGCTAGCATTATCCTCTATTATGTCTTGAGTCGATTTGTTATTGTATGATAGGGTGCTACCCAGATAGCAGAATTGCTCCACCTCCTCAATAGTTCTATTTCCTAATTTTATTTGGGGATGGAGGCAGGATTCATTTCTTCGAACCATCAGTAGTTTAGTCTTGGCACTGTTGATCTTCAAACCAAATCCATTCAGAGCATTGGCCAAAGTGTTTATCATGTGGCTCATGCCACTATCCTCCTCCGCTACTAGTGCAATTTCATCAGCGAATCTTATACAGTGTATTCGTTGACCATTAATTAGTACTCCCTTTGTTTTTTCTTTCATCTCTTCTGTGGCTTCTTCTACAAATAAATTAAACAAATACGGTGATAATGGACAACCTTGTATTACGCCTTTCCTTATTTTAGCTTCCTTCATAGTTCCATTTATATCTACAAGTTTTTGAAAAGTTTTAGCGGAAACATTGTAGAACTCCATTTTAATTATTAAAAAATGATAACAAACTTTGTTTAGTTCTACTTAAAGTAGAACTAAACAAAGTTTGTTATCATTTTTTAATAATATCTACAAGTGTTGTTTGATCTTTGTACAATTTAAGAATTTTATTGTCCTTCTGTCTTTCCAATCAATTCCTCTTTTCTTCATAGTTATAAACAGTAAATGCCACTCTACTTTATCAAAGGCTTTTTCTAAATCTATAAAGGTTGTGCATGTTGTAAGATTCACGTCTAGTCGTCTCTCTAGGATCTGTCTCAGCGCCTAAATAGCCTCTCATGTTCTTTTTCCTTTTCTAAATCCAAATTGATCTTCTCCAAGCTGTTCCACTTTTCCTTTCAATCTGTTTTTTATTATGTTCAGGAGTATTTTGGATGTGTGGGATAAAAGTGTGATTGTTCTATAGTTGCTGCAGTCTGCCGCATTCCCTTTTTTACTTTCTTGCTATAGCTGAAGGCTATAAAGAAAGTATTGATTTGGTGTGATTTTTTTTTTTCGAGGTTTTCACGGAAATGAGTTGTCCTGGTGCAGGACATGCCAAAAAACACTATCTTTCAAAAACATCCGTCTGTATGTGTGTGTGTGTGTGTGTGTATGGGGCTGTCCATATATTACGTCATTCGCATTAAGGGGGGGGAGTCTGTTCTGCGGATGATGGCAAATGATGTACGAGTACCAAAAGTGACGTTGTTCTTGTAAATACCAATTTCTACAAGATATACAAAATATTATGTAAGTAATATAATCTATAATCTATAATCTAAGTTGCAAGGATATTGTAACGAAATACACTGGTAGATGCTTGTTGGTGTACGTGTGTTTTGAGAGAATGTTCTAGCCCAGACGATTGTAATTGTAAGGTGTGTATGTAGGTAGGAAATGGACTCTTCATGAAATAAATACGTCCAGAATCGTCTATACAACTGTGGTAGTGGAACTTTCTAGGGCAGGCCGGAATGGCCCCTAGGTTCCGCTATAAGAAGGGCGACAATGGGCTGAAGCGAGTGAGTCTTCGAAGCACTCACACAGAGGAATATCTAGTTACTAGGGCGACCAATATGGTGTAAAATAAATGTAATCTGTACGAAATAAATAAGTGTGTTAAAATAAATCTGTTAGAATAAGTCTGTTAAAAATAAATCTATTGTAAGAAAGTCTGTGTAAATAAACTGTATGGCTAACTTGTGTTAAACTTGTGTTTTAATTAAAAGAACCCCCAGGAAAAACGTAACAATGGTGTCGGTGTGAGATTTAAAACCAAGTACCAAAAAAAAAAAATCTGTGCTTAAGACTATTGAAAAATATTTCTGGACAACATAGTAAAAACTAATGAATAAAAAAAAAAGTTTTAAATAAAACTGATTAAACTTGAATTAAAAACGATCATGTGGTTACCCGCTAAAAATTTGATTGAAGTGTACATAGATAACGTGTTAATAATATTGTGTTAGTGTAATAAATACTCATTAGCCGATCTGACGAAGCAAAGTAAATAATCATTATCTAATATCATTATTTGAAATTTAAAAATATTTTTTTTGTAAAATAATTTGTTTTGAAGTAAATTATTTTGAAGTAAATTTAAATTTTTGTTAAAATAAAAAATGGCTAAGGTGAACATCAAGGACCTCAAAGCCTATGAGCTTAAGAATGAGCTTCTGGAGAGGGACCTGGAGACCTCAGGAGGGAAGGCGGCCTTACAAGCACGCCTCATGGAGGCCTTGGAACAGTCAGGCGAAGACCCGGCATATTTTGTCATGGCGTCTGGAGGGGACCGCGAGCGAGCCGTGGAAGAGTTTAAAACAAAGATGGCTGCCAACTTCAAGAGCTTGAGGGAAGACCTAGCTGGTTGGAAGGAGGAGAGGGCTAAAAACCTAGCCTTAAAAATGTCGGTGGACACTGATAGTGTAAAATTAAGTGATAATCAGGATGACAAAAAGGCCGATATGTCAACTGAGGATGAGTCGTCTCAGAAGTTGGGGAAGGGAGACCTGAAGGCCAAAAACAACGGCCAGCTCAAGGCTGAGGACGCAGCTGACAGCAAAGATGACAAAGATGATGTCAAGTCGGCTGAAAACGGCAAGAGTGACTCGGCCGAGGTGAAGGCTGACAAGGATGCGAAGGAGGAGACGGACGCCAAGGAGGAGGATGAGGACGCCAAGGACAAGAAGGGCAAGGCCAAGAAGGCCAACAGTGTGAAGAAGAAGCCCGCGCCCAAGAAGAAGGCGGAGGAGGCCGTGGAGGAGGCTCCCAAGAAGAAGAAGGCCGTGGAGCCGCCGGTGCCCGTGCCCGCGGGCCGGGGCATCCCCATCGACCACATCCCCGACGTGGAGGTGGCCATCTCCAGGTTCAAGATGGAGGACCTCAAGTTCCGGTACAATCAATTGTGCCGCACGAACCTCATCAAGCGCAACAAAAAGAAGTTCAAGGGCTACGAGTTTGAGAAGGACACGCCTGAGCACAAGGCCAAGCTGGAGGAGGTGCAGAAGCTGGAGCCCAAGCAGCTGCGGACGCTGTGCGAGAAGCTGGGCTTGGACAAGAGGGGCGCGCCCACGGAGCTGGTCAGCAGGGTGGTGGGCTTCCTGCTGCTGCCAAAGCAGGTCTCCTCGCACGCCAGGGGGCTGATGAAGGAGAGGCCGGTGACTGACCGCGGCGAGGCCACGGGAGGCAGGCCCAGAAGGTCCGCTGCTGCTATTGTCAAGAGAGGTTACTCTAACGAGGAGTATGAAACAGATCCGGAAACCAAAGTGCGGGGACCCAAAGTCAGCAGGGATGAATTAGGGGATTCAGATGGCTCGTACAACCCGAGTGGCTCCGGACAGGAGGCGGACTCTGACTTTGACCCGTCAGTGGGGGAGGGGGGCGCTCCCTCCCGCAGGCGCCGCGCCCCCGCCCGCAGGGGCTCAGCCAAGCAGAGCAAGCAGAAGGGACGACCCAAGCATGGCGCGGCAGGAAGCCACTCAGCGAGTCAGAGGACGAGACCGAGAGTGAGAACTCCGTTTCCGAGCAGGAGAGCGGCTCCGACGACCAAGGATTCTGATCCTTTGACGCAGGAGCCGGCGAGCAAGCGGAGCCGAGGAGCGGTGGCCGACCGGGGACGCAAGGCGGCGCCCCCAACCAAGGAAAGGTGCCCATGCCGGCCGCCAAGAGGAAAGCACCCCCCCCCACACCAGCCAGCAATGACGGGCAAAACCCTAAGGGGAAAATTCCGTGGAACGTCATTTTTCCTGACCACTGGATGCAACAAAGGGTCAAACTGCCCGTACCTTCTTAAAGAAAAGACTGTTCCGGGGCGGAACAGCCTAAGGGGGGGATAATGTAACGAAATACACTGGTAGATGCTTGTTGGTGTACGTGTGTTTTGAGAGAATGTTCTAGCCCAGACGATTGTAATTGTAAGGTGTGTATGTAGGTAGGAAATGGACTCTTCATGAAATAAATACGTCCAGAATCGTCTATACAACTGTGGTAGTGGAACTTTCTAGGGCAGGCCGGAATGGCCCCTAGGTTCCGCTATAAGAAGGGCGACAATGGGCTGAAGCGAGTGAGTCTTCGAAGCACTCACACAGAGGAATATCTAGTTACTAGGGCGACCAATATGGTGTAAAATAAATGTAATCTGTACGAAATAAATAAGTGTGTTAAAATAAATCTGTTAGAATAAGTCTGTTAAAAATAAATCTATTGTAAGAAAGTCTGTGTAAATAAACTGTATGGCTAACTTGTGTTAAACTTGTGTTTTAATTAAAAGAACCCCCAGGAAAAACGTAACAATATATTCATTCAAAGCTCTCAGATGTATGCCCACAAACAAACACGTGTAGTTCGCGCTTACAAATGCTGATTGTGTACTTACAAATAAAATCCAAACCTCAAATGAACATAAGCCCTGCAACTCTTGCCGACATTCCCTGAAACAGGGGTGACATTGGCAAAGTAAACCATTTTTTACAGTATGGGTGGTCAGCCTCATACCAACCTATAAGTCAAGGAATACGAGTAAAAAATAACATTTAAGTATAAGAAAACAACAAAACCTTAAAAATAAATCTATACAAAAAAAGTAAAAAAAAAAAGAAATGTCTTATGTAAAAAAATGTAGCAAGCCAATAAACCAACATTAAAAATCAGCATTGCAGATTAGCCGCCACTTCTTTCTGTCCTTGCATACTTCTTTCATTTCATCCAGAGTCATAAATTTTTTCATACAAGTCCTCCTTTTATTATGACTCTGGATATCCCATTCATTCGCTATTTCAGAGATTTGATCCTTCCATACTTTTCTCGGTCTTCCTCTACCACGACATCCATCTATTCTAGCAACATATACTTTCTTCGTCAATCTTTCATCACTCATTCTCTCCAAATGCCCGAACCATCTTAACATACTTCTTTTAATCTTCACTTTCACACTTTCCCTTACACCACATTCTTCTCTTACAAAATCATTCCTCACCCAATATAACATTATTCATTATTAAGCTTATCCATTATTACAGCAAGAGGGGAGGGGGGTCATTAGATAATGACTATAGGATGATTGTAAGGGGGGGGGGGGGGGGGGGGGGTCGAAAATCGGCCAAAATCGATGACGTAATTTATGGACGGCCCCTATGTATGTGTGTCACTTTCCAAAGTATTAGACCTAGAGATACCAAATTTTGGGTACCTTGACTTTTTTGGACATGTATTAAGTACGAATAACACGGCATTACACCAACTTGAAAATTCAAGATGGCTGCCATACGAAAAAAACATAAAATTGCACTTTTCTCAAAAACGGCTCCAAGATTTTTTTTTAAATTTTCAGAGTTGCCATAAATTAATCGTTTACTTAATAAATTAGTTATTGCAACACTCTTGCTAATCTGTGTCTATGGGTTGCCTTATGAAAAAAACAAATGATTGTGATTTTCTCGAAAGTCAAAGGGTTATAAAAAATATAATGTTCTACAATATTATAGACAACATAAATTTGTACAAAATAAAAAAAAAAAATCTTGAAAAAATAAATATAAAGCACCGTTAACACGACCTGAAATTTTAAATCGAAAATATTACAAAAACCCATTAAAATGCTAGATATTCAAATTTGTTTTAGATTTGATAGAAAGATCAAGTTTATCACTTTATTTCGTAATCATTTTTTTTTTACGTTTGTGAAAATTCAAGATGGCTACCGAAGAGCTGAAAATTTTAAATGAGATTTTCTCAAAAAAATGGCTTCAACGATTTTTCTTTAATATTTAGTGAATCCATTTATAAAATAGTGCTATCTTATAATTATTATCATTTCTTCATCAAAATCTCAGTTTAGGGAGTTGCCATACAAATGAAAAAAAATATTGAAAAATTCTCGGCCGTGAGAGGGTTAAGAAAAAAATATTTTTGTACAAATGTAAGTAAATAATGATAACTTATATATTGCCATCATTATTTTTTCCAAAAAGTGAATCAGAAGTATAGCCGCCATACCAAGTGAAAATTTTCCATACAAAATGTATTTGCAATTTTCTTGGTAGTCAAAGGGTTAAAATTAGATAAATGGCTGCGATTCTTAAAATTTTATAAATACCAATTATAATAATCAGTCCTTTCTTTTTCCAAATGTAACTAAAAAGTTTACCCACCATACAAAGTCATAGTTTGCATACAAAAGGGTTCAATGACCATCTATAAAAATCTAGATTCTAGATTCTAGAATCTAAGTTGCAAAGATATATGAACATTAAAAACTCATATCAAATGCATGCCCACAAACAGACTCGTGTAAGTTCGCGCTTAAAAATGCTGAATGTGTACTTACAAATTAAAACCAAATCTCAAATGAACATAAAACCTGCAACTCTTGCCGACCTTCCTTGAAATAGGGGTGACATTGACAAAGTGAATTATGTTTTACACTATGGGCGGTCAGCTTTATACCAACCTATAAGTCAAGGTCTGAATAATCTGAAATAATCTGTGTTCCCTTCCCAATTTAATCCGGTTTTATTCAAAACCAACATCAATCACCACTTCCTTGCAGCGCCTCACGACAGAACCAAGAACTCAAGCACCTCTGCGGCACCCTTCCAGGGTGACATAGACCCCCAAGTCTCTCAAGAATTGGGGAGCCTCCCGCACAGGATTCTTTAAAAAAAAAAAAAAAGGATCTTTCTTGTGTAATTGGCGCTTTTCCAGAGAAGACCAACCTCGCAGAGGGCTCTTGAGGTTTGATTCACACAAAACGGCGCTGACCAAATAAATCATCCAATTATTAATATTCATTTAAGTATTTATATGGTTATTTCCATATTGTATGAGTATGCAGGTACACACCGCGGTGGAATAAAATTGATTTATTAGTGACATATTATATTTTTATTGAAACGGCATAAGCTGATAGATGATTCTAGCTTTACATACGTCATACAGTGGGTTAATTTATGCAAGAAAGTCGAGTGCAGATTCTGTGCAATTTATTTGGTATTGTTATTGATTTATTCGGTATTGTTATTGATTTATTCTTGATGAAATCTTTGGGCAATTTTCCTTTTTCATAACATTCAGTTACAATTTTATATAGTGCTGTCATTGAGAGTTTGTCCACATTCTTCAGAACCTCAGCAGGTATATCATCTATCCCTGGTGCTTTTCCATCCTTCAAGGCCTTTATTGCAAAATCAAATTCAGCTCTTGTCAGAGGAGGTCCTTTACGATCGGGGTCTACTTCTTCTTCTTTTTCCAAATAAAGGCTTTCATCTTCGATTTCATTGCCACAATAGAGATCTTCAAGATATTCCTTCCATCATTCAGCGACTTTTTCATTTTCGAATAACAGGTTTCCATCTTTGTCTTTCACAATATTACTCTTTATTTTAGGTACATATTCTAGGCGTTTTACTTTGTTAAATGCTTTGTCAATATTATTTTTGTGTTATAAGTTTTCAATATCTTTATAGTTCTCATGTAGCCATTCATTCTTTGCTTTGCGACATTGGTTTGTAATTTCATTTTTGATCTGTTTATATTTGATATAGTCTGTTTTCCTTATGCTGTTTCTTTGTTTGAAATTTTAATATTTGTTGATTCATCCATGGTTTTCTGGGTTCTAGGATGTTTTTCCCAATACTTTGTTCACAAGCTGCGTTGATGTTTTTTTTCAATGTTTGCCAAGAATTTGGTTCTTCTCCATTATTTATTTTTACTAGAGTGGATTGGAAGTCTTTTATTTGTTCTGTATCTTTTAGTTTTTCTAAGCACCTATGCTTTTTCTTCACTAGTGTTCTTTTCTTAAATCTAATATTGCATACCGCTTTGACTAGTCTATTTGGTTTCCAGGGTATGAGTGACTAGACCGTATTTGATTTCTATATTTTTTCTTTACTAAAATGTAATCAATCTGGTATCTTCTCAAGTCTCCGGGGGCCTTCCATGTGTACCTTCTTCTCTTTGGGACTTTGTACATTGTGTTGGTGATTATCATCTCGGATTGCTCGCAAAAAGCCATCAGTCTTTCACCTCTTTCATTCATCTTCCCTAAACCAAACTTTCTCTTATGATGCCCACAAAATTATTAACAACCAAATTGACAGTCCCACCTTATTTGAGCGTTTTAAGCTTTATGTGCCAAATGACTACGGCCGGGAAGACTGCATGATATTTTTCAATTCCTGATGTCATGGCAAAGCATGCCCTAACTCGGAGTGTAACTCTGATAACTCCACTGATGTAGATAAATTTCACTTACCTTGTCCCTGCTCAACCAAATGGTGCTCTCTTGTCTTGCTTTGTATTGAAATATTTGACCCAGTGGTTCCTGACTGTTGTGTCTGTGTAGTTGTGCTGTGAGAGTGTGTGTGTTGCAGGCATGGACAACACGTGCGTGCTGTGCGTGGACTGCTTCAAGCGCTCACCGCACCGCAACCACAAGTACAAGATGGGCACCTCCAGCGGGGGCGGCTGCTGTGACTGCGGGGACATTGAGGCCTGGAAGCAGGAGCCCTTCTGCGACCTGCACCTGGTGAGACCCCGGCATGCTTCTTACTACCTCTGTTCAACCCATCCTGTCTGTAACTGTAACTCTGTCGCTATTCTGCTAGAGATGGCCAGAGCAGAATGGCCTTCATTTCTTCCTCTCCTTGCATACTTGTTTCAATTCATTCATATCCAGCACCTTTTTCATAAATTTCCTATTTTTACATTCACTCTGTTTATCCCATTCTTTCACAATTTCACCTGATACAGCTATACTTTTCTCGGTCTTCCCTTTCCCCTTTTTTCTCTCACATTTCCTCTGTATTACACTTTGTTAGTCTTTCGTCATCCATTCTTTCTACATTCCCAAAACATCTCATCACATTCTTTTGTGTGTTTGTTTTCCTGGCGCCATTCTTCCCTTTTTTGTTTTTATAAATTCACTTTGAAGTATTTTATCTTCATATCTTTTCAAGTGCTGCCAGCATTTTGTCACACTTTTTGTGTAGACATTTGAAGGGTTGATTGTTTTATGATGTTGCGTTGTGTGTTAAGGTTGGCACCCTGCACCAGGACGTGGCGCCAGGCCTCCCGCCAGAGCTGAGCGCCCGCACCCATGAGGTGTTCTCCGCTGCCCTGAGCTACTGCTACCAGCTGCTCACTCTGGACCACTCCCCAGGGCTGCCCAACGACCTCAGGTACGCCCAACACCTACCTAAATATAAAACTAAAGAAAAATAAAAAAAATGTGATTAGTACTATGAGAGCGGATCCACGTTCTGGCACCTGAGGAGTTAAAGCTGAATTTCTCACAAAATATTACAATGTACTTAGATATAAGTCAAAGTAAAGTCTTTAAGTTGAATAATTATAAAAAGAGATTTGTTTTTATTTAACTGAACTGAACTTTTATTTAACTGAAGTAAAACTCTTTTAATTATTTTGCAAATTTAACCAATTTAGCAGGTTCATTATCTTCCTTTGCTTTAAAACCACATAAAAACTGCATCATACAATTCTTTCCTCCAAAAGTTATGTCAGATTTAAACGGAGTGTATGGATGAGAGACCAGTGCCTCTGGCAGCAGATTTGGAACTATCCAGCCGAATGACATAATTTTTTCCCCCGGTCTTACAATGTTGGAAGTCCATTGTTGTATCAGCGTGATGTTTGTGTCTTGCAGGCTCAAGGACACGGAGCTGGACCCACTAAGGATCCTGGAGCAGCCAGACAGCTACTGCACTGTGCTCTACAATGATGAGACTCACACATTTGAGCAAGTAAGCTGGAGACAATAGCAAGTCTACTAATAACTTAACTCTTAACCTGGAAGGGAAAAAGGGTGGTGCCCTAATATTTAGTAATGCTGTTTTGATTGATTGCCCAGCAAATTTTGGGGATTTACTTTGTCTCTGGTCTATGCAACTGTACCGAGATGGTACTTAGTTTGACTCAGAATTCTACTCTTCGATAAGGGAAAATTTCTGTCTGCTCACCTTGATATGCAGCGGGTAAAACACCCACCGTTCCATCATGAAAAGGGAAAGATATGTCATCCAACTGGACTCAACCAGAGAGAAAATCAACTACTGAGTAGTCTCCAGAATTTTTAGACAATTTGGCTGGCATCGCCTTGCAATTCCCTTTGGGGATTATAAAAGGACTCTGAGTGATTTGAGTTTCCCGAGGAGAGAAGAAATTCCATAAAAAATACAGTCCAACTTACATTGCCTTTCCAAATTTTGTTTTTACTTAAAAACTTAACACTTTAACAAGTCCTCTACCAAACTAAAGGTTTGCTTGTGTAAAGGGGGAGAGCAATATATCTCAACCATGTTACGTCAAGTGCAAGTGTCTGTTGTGATGTTGCAGGTGATCACTACTCTCACCAGGGTCATCAAGTGCACACAGAAGGACGCCATAGACTACGTCACCAACATAGACCGCGAGGGCCGCTCCGTGGTCAAGTGCTCCACCCTGGAGCACTGCAAGGAGCTCAAGACGGAGATAGAAAGGTACGCAGGGCTTCAACAATATCCCCAGCAACTCTCCAACACCAACATAAAAGTAGACTTGAATACCTTCTCCACCATTGAGCTTTAATATTAGTGGAGACTAAACTATGTAAATAATGTACACATGGCAATATGTTATATACTAATGCCTTTTTACTTTCAAAATTGACAAATTCACTGACCGAAACAATTGAAATGCACGGTCACAATTTCCACGCAGAGAAGACATTTTAGTAATGAAGACAAAAATTCCAACATCTGTCACATTTGTCAACAGTGAGGTTACACTCAGAGCATCTTTGCTCTCTTTCTAACCAAGGAAGGTTTGTGCTGAGGAAGGTTGAAATGGATATAGCGTCTATTTGCATTTCAGATAGTTTTGACTGCTCTATGTGAATGCTTTCTACAGTACTTGGTCCATGTTTGCACAACTAAAGCACCTAGTGTCGCCTCCTTGCCTGGAGTAGAGAACAGTTATCTGGTGAGATGAGTTGGTGTTGTAAATCCTAAATTAAAGAGATCAACAAAAAATACAATCTGTTCTAGTGGGAAAAAGTTTTTAGCATAAGCGCGATATATCGGACAAACTTGCATAGTTTACATGTTGTTGTGTTGCAGGTTCACTTCCCGGCATGGCAGCCGCAGCCTGAAGGTGCTGGTGGTGCACACACACGTGGTGGCCCATCAGATCTTTGCCATGAAGCTGCTGCAATGGTAAATTTTATAAGAGTACTTAAAGAATGTGGGAATCCCAAATGTCTGAAATGTTCTATTCTTCCATGTTAGTGACTGGGGTGTGTTGTGTGTGCAGGATGCAGACGTGTGCTGAGCTCCTCCATGTTAGTGACTGGGGTGTGTTGTGTGTGCAGGATGCAGACGTGTGCTGAGCTCCTCCATGTTAGTGACTGGGGTGTGTTGTGTGTGCAGGATGCAGACGTGTGCCGAGCTCCTCCATGTTAGTGACTGGGGTGTGTTGTGTGTGCAGGATGCAGACGTGTGCTGAGCTCCTCCATGTTAGTGACTGGGGTGTGTTGTGTGTGCAGGATGCAGGCGTGTGCTGAGCTCCTCCATGTTAGTGACTGGGGTGTGTTGTGTGTGCAGGATGCAGACGTGTGCCGAGCTCCTCCATGTTAGTGACTGGGGTGTGTTGTGTGTGCAGGATGCAGACGTGTGCTGAGCTCCTCCATGTTAGTGACTGGGGTGTGTTGTGTGTGCAGGATGCAGGCGTGTGCTGAGCTCCTCCATGTTAGTGACTGGGGTGTGTTGTGTGTGCAGGATGCAGGAATGTGCGGAGCTCCTCCATGTTAGTGACTGGGGTGTGTTGTGTGTGCAGGATGCAGGCGTGTGCCGAGCTCCTCCATGTTAGTGACTGGGGTGTGTTGTGTGTGCAGAATGCAGACGTGTGCGGAGCTCCTCCATGTTAGTGACTGGGGTCTGTTGTGTGTGCAGGATGCAGGCGTGTGCTGAGCTCCTCCATGTTAGTGACTGGGGTGTGTTGTGTGTGCAGGATGCAGGCGTTTGTCTCGCATGCTGAGGGCTTCCGGCGCGTGCTGAGCTCCGCAGCGCTGGCGGCACACCCCCCGGAGGCGCCGGTGGCGGAGGGCGTGTTGCTGCGAGACTGCCAGCTGTGGAAGGCAGCCAGGACGGCCTGGCACCGCCTGCTCATCGCCGGCATGCTCATGGACTATGACACCAAGAAGGCTCTTGCCACTGTCTTCACCAACAACTACGGTTTGTGTTTTCTTAATCCCTTTTTCTCATTTTCTTGTTTTCATTTTTGCTTTCCTCTTTTGCGGGCATCGTGTAGGGATACATACCCTTATGCGTGTATATATATTTTTTTGTTTTCATGTTATTTGTAACATTTCCCATATCTGGACTTAAAACGAAGAAGTCAATGGTTAGTTCCCAATTTCTGCATTGCCTACATGAAAATGACAATTTCTGAAAATCGGTTTAGATAGGTTTCAGATTTAGATATAGGTTGAAAAAAAAGTGTTGGTGGTGTTGCAGGCTCGGTGATGAAGGACTTCATCAGTGATGACCACGACCACGCCTTCTCCGTGTCCTCGCTGTCTGTGCAGATCTACACCGTGCCAACACTGGCACACCACCTCATCGCCAACCAGGACGCTCTCTTCATCCTGCTCAACACATTCCTGTCTGAGTGCTCCAGGAAGTGCAACGCTCAAGGTGAAAACATTTCCCTAAATAGCGAAGTAGAATCTTCCGTCACTTTGATCTCTTGATGGCCTTAACAATGGGCGTTGACATCCTGGATAATTTCAATGTGTACAGTTTCAGCTTGGTTTCATGCCGCTTAGTGTATTAACTTAGACTTGCAAGATTTTTACTGCAACAAGGAAGGGCCAGGGATGAATAATAATGTACCTGTGAGAGAGTTTTAAGCTTTATGTGCCTGTCTGCCGCAACATCCCTTAACTCAGAGTGTAACTCTAATTGCCTTCTCTGATATAGATAAATTTCAAATTCAATTTCAATAGAATCTTTTAAAAATCTCATCAAAGAGTTACACCTAGCTTGTTAATGACTGTGTGCAGGTGCCCTGTAATTTCCTATAGCACCGGATGATCCTTGTCACTCTAAGGGGGCTTGCTGTGTTGGCGCAGCGCAGTAGGGTGTCTTTAACAATGTCTTGAATTGTATTAGTGAATACCTGTCGTGCACAAAGGAAATTAATGTGACAAACTGTTTCCAGGCAAGCTGGAGTTTGAGCGCAACATCTCCAACACAACATTTAAGCGCGCCCAATTCATCCTGTACGACCTGAAGTACCTGCTGAGCGCGCGCCCCGAGGTGTGGACGGATGCGCTGCGCAAGGGCTTCCTGCAGGGACTCTCCCTCATCCTCAACCTGCTCGCCATGATGCAGGGCATGGACCAGGTGGCCAGACAGGTAGAGATCACGGTGAACACAACAGTCTAGTCTAAGCTTGCGTGAGGAGTGCCCGCCTAGCCACTCATTCCTAGACTACATACGGTGTGTCCTCATCCTCTACTTCATCAGCTGAGCTCCCCTCAGCCCTCACTCTGTGTGTGCCTTAGTTAGAACTGTTTGGAGTGCTGTTTTCCTGTCAAAGATGTAAGGAACACATTATGATGAACTCTTCATCTCTTGCATTTTTCACAAGAGGATCCTTCAGTTTTCTCATTTCAGTCACTTGAGATTCAATATTCAACACTTTCTAATGGTAGAGAGTAAGAACTGTTTTGGCTGTAGTATACTGTTCTACGCTATAAACTGGCCAGTGGAAGAAGCAACTGAACAGATTTCAGTTATTTTTGGATGCAGCCGCTAGACTGATCTATGAGATTTCCAAATTCTCGCACATCACTCTGCTGTTCAAGGAGCTGCATTCACTTCGTTTTCCTGAGGGTGGTCTGCCTGTTTGATAGTATTCAAAGCCCTAAATGGTATGGTTCCGTCATGCCTGGCAGCAGTGCCGGTTTTAGCACTACCAGCGCCCTGGGCGAGATTTTTTAAGGCGCCCCCCCCCCCCTATTCGCCATTCGAAAATTCAAATTCATACGAAAAAAAGGAATGTAATAACCATTTATTAAAAATATATATGACAATACAGTTGACAGCTTATCAAATGGTGGAAAATATTAACTTAGAGAGGGGATTTATGTCCAAAAATCTATTTTGAAAAATAATACATTTCTTAATAAATTTCATCAAAAATAAAAAATGGACAAAAATGAAAATTTGACGAAAGTACAAAAAATGAAACTACCTATTGCACCGACCACTTGCTTTCCCTTACACACCCTATTCTCAAGTTCTCTTGTCATTTTTCCATTCTTTTCAAACAAACTTCCCAAATATCTAAATTCATCCACAATTTCAACTTTCGTACCATTCAACATAAACGTGCATTCTTCATTTCATCCGTTCTGTCAAAAATCAGTACTTTCGTCTTACTTGCATTAATTTTCAACTTGTTCACACAGAGCATGGTTCAGATTAGAGAGCATTGCCTGAAGTTCCGCTGCTGAATCAGCAATTAATACTGCGTCATCAGCATAAAGCAGAACTTCGACTTTTCTCTCTCCAATCTGTATGCCATGCCTTTCCAGATTCGCTTGTTTAACACAATGATCCATGATTATATTGAATAACCATGGGCTCATTATGCAACCCTGTCTCACACCCTTGTACACATTAAAATACTCGCTGTATTCTCCATCCACCCTGACACACGCCCTGCTATTTAGATAGATGGCGCGTATCAAATTCAGAAGTGCTTTGTTCACACGATACCTCTCAAGCACACACCACATCATACTTCTATCCACCGAGTCGAAGGCTTTCTCAAGATCTACGAAAGCCGCGTAGACCTTTTTATTTAAGGCCAGCTGTTTTTCGACTATCTGTCGAAGCGCGAATATCTGGTCTACGCAACCTCTTTCCGGCATAAAGCCAGATTGTATATATCTGAGACCTTCTCCTGGGTGGATAATCTTACCCTATGGATAAGAATCTTGCATAGCACTTTACCTGGCACACTAAGAAGGCCAATCAGTTTGAAGTTACGGCAGTCTTTTTTGTCACCTTTACCTTTGTAAATTGGCACAATGACCGCCTCTCTCCAGTCCGATGGAACCTCCTTGACACTAACACACAATTCGCAAAGCTCTTTCATCCATTCAATCACACATTTTTCTCCCGCTTTCATCATCTCAGGTCTCACACCATCCACACTTGCAAAATCTATTGCATAGAACAAACCATGAAATCAAAAACTGAAAAAAAATATTAAGAAATAATTTATCAACAAAAATTTGAAAACTTAGAATTACAGAAAAAAATTTAAATATAAAATTTGATAACAAAAGAAAATGGAAATAATACAAAATTTAAAAACATGTACATTTATAAAAAAAAAACAATTTACGAATAACTGATTTCCATACAAAAGTCAGCTGCATAAATATAAAAAATCAACTATCTTCATGCTTAGCTTGAGGTCTAATTTTGTACAATGTAATGATATGTAAGGGGACAATCACGCCGAGTGTATATTTCGCATACCCGAAATACAAACTAAAAACTTACATCGTTCCGCACATCGATATATAGAACTGGATGGGCTAGGAAATCAATCCTTTAGGAATTTGAAATTCGCTACCCCACTCATCATACAAAATCCAAATTCAGTCTATTGGTAACCTTCCAACTGTCAACAGTGTGTTACCTAATTGGAAAAAAAATCCATGTAAATGCCAAACTGGGTATTTTCTAAACGTGCCAACAAAAGAGAGTAAATGTGTTATAGAACATGGAATAATATATCACTTTAATCACTATTCTATATGATTACGTTGAAAAAATTTATTTTTCGTTTGTCGAAATATTTTGTTCGCGAAAGTGAAGGCCATTTCTAGAACTAGTGATATTCCAATATATAGGTACTTGCTTCTTCAAGTATGTAACTTCTATGCTCGCAGTAATAGATACTTGTGAAAATCATCCCGTACGCAATGTGGTGGGAACATTTTTGAATTTGGAATTTATCAGATATGTTCATACTTTCAACAACACTAGTGACAAATACCGTTACCATAGTGATTTCATTGGTTTCCATGATGATATGTACATAGATTGAAGACGGAGTAGGGACACGTTGCTTACATAGAAAATAACAAAAGCATTTCATATGTCGTGAGCGAGACAGCACTATTAAAAATGTATGGTGTCAAAGACGTTGCATCATGCCAATTGATACTAAATCACATTCATAGCCCCTCCATTGAATATACCTCCATGGTTCCGCAGGCGGTTATGTTAATAAAAACAAAAAAGATTTTAATATTTATACCACGACATCCATCCATTCTTGCAACATATATGTACTTTTTTTCGTCAGTCTTTCATCACTCATTCTCTCCATATGCCCGAACCATCTTAGCAAACTTCTTTTGATCTTCAATTCCACAATTTCTCTTACACCACATTCTTCCCTTACAAGAGCATTCGTCACCCTGTCACTTCGTTTTTTTCCCAATCATACTTCTTAGATAGTCCATTTCTTAAAATAATTTCAGTCATTCATAATTAAAACATTCAGGAAATAAAAAAACAAGGTCGTGAAATAAATATGTACCTTTTTAAAGAAAAAAGTAAAAAGAAATATACCTAGCAATAACAAAATAAAAAGAACATTAATTATTGTTTTTATTTCTCTTTCCTAGAATGTAACAGTTATTTTACGGGTTCAATTTTTACTGTTTACGAAAAATAAATATTTTCGAGTTTTAGTGCCCCAAAAACTTAAAAATTACTAAAAAGTATAAAGGGGCGCCTGTGGCGCCCCTTCATACCTGGCGCCCTGGGCGGTCGCCCGACCGCGCCCAGCCCTAACGCCGGTACTGCCTGGCAGACACGTTTTCCCCCGTTGAGGTGAGTGTGAGGGGGCAGACACTGAAGTCATGTGGTGCAGCCTCGCTTTCAAATACACACTTATTTTGGAGACTGTGCTTTCTGGATTGCGGGACTGATGGAGTGAAACAGACTGCCACCCGGAGTGAGGGATTCAGAATCTGTTGGCATTCTTAACCCCTTAAGCGCCGGAATGCGGATCCGCGCTCATACTACTATACCCAATTTTTTTCATTTTTCTTTAGTTTTTACACAGCAATAAGATTGAAAATCGCATGAAGTACTGCTATTGGGTAGAACCATCCACCAATAAATTCAAAGCATTCATTTTTGTTTGTAGGTATTTAAAATATAATATTTAAGTTGACCTTGAAAACCGACTGTTGAAAAAGCCGAATTCCACAATTTGTTGACATAAGAACACTAACATACTCAAATTTTTTTTTTGTGTAAATAAAAAGGGTCATTAACTTCTATTTTTTACGATGTATTGGGATTTCGTGCCTACGCATACTAATGAGGTATATCTATTTTTAGAATCTCGATCGTTTTCCGTTATCTAAATTATGATGGAGCATAATAATAATTTCACAAAAGTTTTTTTTTTTTGGTAGGCACTAAAAAAACTTTATTTCATTGTTTTTTGATATAAAAAAAACCCACAGGAGATAGGTTTTATATCTTTGGAGATATTTAATATAAAAAACCACGAGTTGGGTGTCTGAATTAGGCAGAAAATCGCTGGCGCTCCAGGGGTTAAGGGAGGTTCTTTGTTCGATGGATAATTACTTTTTGCTGAAAACTCAGTTGAGAAAAAACTAAACATGTCAAGATACTCGTGGATAGACAATGAGTGGAAAGCTTTGTCAGTGTTTAAAAAAAGATTTTCTTTTAAAACTCATATTTTTCTTCTTCTTTACGTATCACGTACATGGATGATTTATTTAGTGAGCGTGCGGTAGGGGGGTGAAAATTTTGTGTTTGGATTTTAGTATTTTATATTTAGCATTTCGCACGTTTAATAATAAAGAGAAATAACTCGAAAATTGGGAAAATTGAGATTTTGTAATAAAACGCAAGAACAATGCGAGAAGAATAGGTAGAATGCGACAGCCGTTCAATTTGGACGAAGATGACCGAGATAAAGCATCGGCCGCCTTTTTCATCCCATACAAGTTGTACTGGCTGTCTGAACTTCAAACGTGATTTCCCAACTTTCATGTTTTTTGAGTTATTGCTCTTTATTATTAAACGTGCGATTTGTCAGGCCATGTGTTATGTTTAAAATGGAAAGGTATCTCCCGGATATACCTACAGGATACTTACTCCGGCTAGCTATCATCAGCATCACTCTCAGGGCGTGGGGTTCCTTCCTTGTGTTGCTTACTTGTATTTTATGTGAAGAAAATATTTTTTATGTGAAGAGTCAAATAAAAATTCATAATAGTGTAAAAAATCATCAAATTTATTTATCTAAATAGGTACTTCAAATTGTAGCCTTTCTTTTTTCGAAGGAAAGCAGAAGGCTTGAAAGGAAAATAATGCAAGATGTTTTCACCGCAAAAAATAAACAAACTTAAAAAGTTACTTGGCTAATAGGTCGGTATGAGGTTGACCACCTATGCTGTAAAAACTTGGCTTACTTTGTAAATGACACTCCTGCTTCAGTAGTTGCAGGGCTTATGTTTATTTGAGTTTTGGGTTTGAATGTTTAACCTTATATGCGGCATGTATAAGCGCGACCTTATATGTGTCTGCTTGTGGGCATAAATTTAAATTAATCCTCAATGTAATATATATATTCAACTTAGATTTAATTATAAGACCCCTAGAGTCTTTAGAATCTAGGGAGTCTCCCGCACAGGATTTCTTAAAAAAAAAAATATATATATATAATCGAAGGGATATGATAAATTACACGGTTTGACAAAGGTAAGGTTTTAATTATTCCAAATGGACGAGCACATTATAATGACTATTATTTACTTTTTTGTTATTTATTTAATGGTCTTAGAAAAAGTATTGTATGCCACTGCACGTAATTAGTCTTTGTAACACTCTTGCTGTCTATTGTGCCATTCGGCTGCGCCTCATGGCACAAACTAGCACTCGTGTTACAAAGACTATCATTACTTGGCAGTGGCATAAATAATTATTTCGATATACCCAATCGAGGTGAGCTGATGCAATTTTTAATGCTAGGGCACTGGACTATGGAAATAAATGAATGAAGTTTAGTAATGTCTCTTGTAGCTGCTCTCTGTAGCAAATAGGCTACTTTCACCTTTATATTATACTAGCTGACCCCGCAGATTTTATCCTGCCTTTTTTTTATAAATGAGATTCAATAGTTTTGTGGATTTGTAAATTTGGGAATGGCTGTTCTTCAGAAAATGGAAAAGATGAGCGAAGAAATCTTATTTTGAAGTGATCATTGTAACTATTATAGCGAGACGGCATCGCCCAATAACTTAAAACAATTGAGCTTCATGGACATTATATCAAATGAAGTTGGGCTCATTTAAAGATATTGAAGTACATTGAAGTGACCACCCATACTGTTAAAAATTGTTCACTTTGCCAGTGTCACCCCTGTTTCAGGGAAGGTCGGCAAAAGTTGTGGGGCTTATGTTTATTTGAGGTTTGAATTTTATTTGTAAGTAGGTACACAATCAGCATTTGTAAGCGCGAACTACACGTGTTTGTTTGTGGGCATACATCTAAGAGCTTTGAATGAATATATCCTTGCAACTTAGATTATAGATTATAGATTATAGAAGTACTATGGATTGCAGTTATGAAAGATGTTGCAGCCGTTAAAATTTCAGGAGGTGTATATGAAAGTTGTATATCTTTTGTCATTTTCACACTGTAATTGGTATTTTAACCATAATTTCATTGCTTAATACCAATAAAAGAATGCTGTCGTTCTATTGGGCAGAAGGAAACGTTTTCTGTGTACATCTCAAAAATAATTAAATTATCATTTATAGGTTTTAATGATGCTTTAAATAAAGCTAGTTGCAAACGTTGATGTATATTGTATACATATTGATTGATATTAGAAGAAATAAAATCAATACGATAATTTAGGATAGATCATTGTTTTGGATGTCCATATTATTGTTTATTGATTTTAAAAACATAATTTATTGTGTATGTTCCTTGACTTATAGGTTGGTTTGCGGCTGACCACCCATGCTGCAGAAAATGATTCACTTTGCCAATGGCACACCTGTTTCAGGGAAGGTCGGCAAGAGTTGTTGGGCTTAAGTTCATTTCGGATTAGGTTTTTATATTGTAGGTCCACATGCGGCATGCGTTAGTGTGAAATTATGCATGTCTGCTTGTGGGAATGCATTCAATGTGAATCTTAAATGATATCTTTAATATCATACATATCAAGACATATCTTTGCAACTTAGATTTAGATCATTGTGTTTATGCTCCTAAACTTATAGGTTGGTATGCGGCTGACCACCCATACTGTAAAAAATGGTTCACTTTGCCAATATCACCCCTGTTTCAGGGAAGGACGGCAAGAGTTGCAGGGCTTATGTTCATTTGAGATTGGGTTTTTAAATTGTAGGTCCACATGCGGCATGTGTTAGCGCGAAATTATACGTGTGAGCTTGTGAGAATGCATATTTTGTGAATCCCCAATACCTTTGCCACTTATATTCGGAAAAAATGAATTCCTTTTTTCACGATCTATTGATGATACAAAATTCATATTTTCTTCATGTAAGCTTTGATTTGTTACCTCGTATGGACGATTCGAGCTCAAGTTTGCACATTCTTCTTCTTGTGCCACTTCTAACGAAGATCGGCGATCATCATAGCTATTTTGAGTTTTGATGCTGCGGCTCGAAATAGGGACTTGGTGCTTCTGCCGAACCACTGTCGCAGGTTCTTCAGCCACGATGTCCTTCGGCGTCCCTGAGATCTTCTCCCCTCAATCTTACCCTGAATGATAAGATGAAGGAGACGGTACTTCTCATTTCTCATAATGTGACCGAAGTACATTAGCTTTCTCTGCTTAATGGTAGGCAGGAGCTCCTTTGTAGTGCGCATTCGTTGAAGGACTTCTTCATTGGTGACTCGATCACGCCAAGAGATCCGAAGCATTTTTCGGTATAAACACATCTCGAATGCTTCAATACGTCTCTCCAGTGCCTGCGTGAGAGTCCATCCCTCCATACCATACAGAGCGATTGGGAAAACGTAGCACCTCACTATGCGCTTCCGGAGTTCAAGGCTTAAATTTCGGCACAACAGTAATTTGCTCATTTTAGCGAAGACATTTCGGGCTTGCTCTAGTCTGCTTCTGACTTCTTGACACATGTCCCACTTTTCGTTGACCACACATCCCAGGTACCTGTAACTAGTGCATCTTTCAATGCTTTCGCCATCTAGTTCTACATTTTTTTTTGTTTGCACATAGAAAGTTGAATATTAAGTAAGAAGATCGAGTATGTAGTAAAACTTGGTTCACTTTTGCCAATGCCCCCCTGGTTTCAGAGAAAGTGGTAGGAGCTTCAAAGTTTATGTACACATGCAGCATGTGAAAGCATGTACTTACAATGTGCTTACTTTTGGGCATGTATTTAATATGAGTCTAAAATGACAAATTATCTTTGCAACTTAGAATATATGTTTTGAAATGTAATTTGTCGTGTATGTTCCTTGACTTATAGGTTGGTATGCGGCTGACCACCCATGCTGTGAAAATGGTTCACTTTGCCAATATCACCCCTGTTTCAAGGAAGGATGGCAAGAGTTGCAGGGTGTATGCCCATTTGAAATTTGGTTTTTATGTTGTAGGTTCACATGAGGCATGTGCAAGCGCGAACTTTACGTGTCTGTTTGTGAGAATGCATGTAATGTGAATCTCCAATGTAACATATCTTTGCAACTTAAGTAGATTAGATTAGATTAGACGGATTAAAGAAATGTTGAAAGAGCCACCATATGTTTTTATGCAACTTAGATTATAAATCCTCGACTTGTAAGTTGGTGTACAAATTGTTTCACTTCTGCCTGTTTAAAGTTAAGTCAGCATAAATTGCACCGTTGTTATTTGGGATTTGCAGTTGGGTCTTATTTTGAAAATATACATGCATTATGTGTATGCACAAACTAACATGTGTTTCCTTTTGGGCATCCATTCAATATGAACCTTAAATGTGTGCATATATTTGTACCTTTATTTGTATATTTGTATAACTGAGATTAAAGACTTATTTATTTAATCTTGAACGCTTTTCATGACTTTGACAGTTGAAAAGCTAAATTCCATTTTTTTAAAAAGAGTTCTGTTTGGTACAGGCTGTTGATGAATAATATGATTTTTTATTCCATTTTCATATTTTGTACCTACCAGTTTATTTTATTAATTTGATTTTGTTCAACCTCTCACAATATTTCAAACCGAACACATTTAATGAAATTTGAATATGGAACAAAAATCTGTCAATTAGATGAAGTTGGAAATGATCAATTCCCATATAAAAACGACGTTCAGCATTTCACAAATTTAAACATGTTCTGCGTTATTTTATCAACTTTTTTGTACGCTATAACCCTTCCCAGATTACATACTTTATTCTGAAACGAAAGACAGCCAAAACCGTTTAGTCCTTCACCATTCTATCGCATTACCAACGAACGCTTTTTTGGTTTTATAAGTATAGATACTTATTTATCACCTGACTAAGGAAAAAATGCATTTTGGATTCTATTTTTATTTCTTAAAGGGTTTCTTCTTAAATGGGAGAATGATGAAGTATGTAAGAGATGGAAGGAACATTTTGAAGGGATTTTTGGTCGGGGCGAAAGAATTTTGTTTAGAAAAATGACAGAAGAGAATGAATTTAGGATTCTGAAAGAAGAAATTAAAGTATCTTTTGAATGTTTGAAGAATGGAAAGTCTGCTGGGTTTGATGGAATAAATGGTGAAATGTTGAAAGCAGGTGATGAATATGTTGTAGAATGGATGTATGAACTATGTAAGCTTTGTGTAAATGCAGGAGTGGTACCGATGGACTGGAGGAAAGCAGTCATTGTTCCTATTTACAAAGGTAAAGGGGACAAAAAAGACGGTCGGAACTTCAGACCAATCAGTCTACTCAGTATACCAGGGAAAGTCTTCTGTAAGGTTATTATTAAGAATGTGATTCTGACTACTAGTGAAAGGATTTCCGATATACAGTCCGGTTTTATTGCCGGTAGAGACTGTATTGATCAGATTTTTACTCTACGGCAACTTGTTGAAAAACAATTGTCGGTGAGGGGAAAGCTGTTTACGGCCTTTGTGGATCTGGAAAAAGCTTTTGACTCAGTAGACAGAGGTATGTTGTGGGATGTTTTGAAAGCATATGGAGTGAATGGGGCTCTCTTGAATGCAGTACATGCTAACTATGAAAATAGTATGGCATGTGTTCGTATTGATGATGAGTATAGTGAATGGTTTGAAGTTTTTAAGGGTGTAAGGCAAGGATATGTGATGAGCCCATGGCTATTTAACATAGTCATGGACAAGTGTGTTCGAGATGCTAGACTTGATGATTGTGGATTAATGATAGGAGAGAGCAAAGTGAGTGTTCTACTGTATGCGGATGATGCAGTTCTTGTATCTGATTCAGCAGTAGAATTGCAAACAATTCTCTCTAGATTGAACGAAGCTCTGCTAGGTAATTATTTGAGATTGAATGCAAGTAAGACGAAAGTTTTGATTTTTGAAAGAAATGAAGAAAATACGAACTATGAATTTAGAATAAACGGAATGAATATTAAGAAAAAAGAGAAAGATGTGTGATGAGTCCATGGCTATTTAACATAGTCATGGACAAGTGTGTTCGAGATGCTAGACTTGATGATTGTGGATTAATGATAGGAGAGAGCAAAGTAAGCGTTCTACTGTATGCGGATGATGCAGTCGTTGTATCTGATTCAGCAGTGGAATTGCAAATGATGCTCTCTAGATTGAACGAAGCTTTGAAAGGTAATAATTTGAAGTTGAATGCAAGAAAGACGAAAGTTTTGATTTTTGAAAGAGATGATGAAAATATGAATTATGAATTTAAAATTAATGGAATGAATGTTGATGTTGTAAATGAGTTTGTATATTTGGGAAGTTAGTTTGAAAAAGATGGAAGAATGGCCGGTGAATTTGAAAGATGAATAATGAAAGGCAGGTGTGTACTGGGTGCGACCGCTTGCATCGCCAGGAACCAAAATCTCTCAAAAAATGTTAGATTGGCGGTGCACGGTGGTATACTAGTGCCAACCTTGATGTATGGAAGTGAAGCCTGGACGGTGAGTGAAAGGGAAATTAGTAAAGTCCATACAGTAGAAATGGACTATCTAAGAAGTATGATTGGGAAAAAACGAAGTGACAGGGTGAGGAATGATTTTGTAAGAGAAGAATGTGGTGTAAGGGAAAGTGTGAAAGTGAAGATTAAAAGAAGTATGTTAAGATGGTTCGGGCATTTGGAGAGAATGAGTGATGAAAGATTGACGAAGAAAGTATATGTTGCTAGAATAGATGGATGTCGTGGTAGAGGAAGACCGAGAAAAGTATGGAAGGATCAAATCTCTGAAATAGCGAATGAATGGGATATCCAGAGTCATAATAAAAGGAGGACTTGTATGAAAAAGGTTATGACTCTGGATGAAATGAAAGAAGTATGCAAGGACAGGAAGAAGTGGCGGCTAATCTGCAATGTTGATTTCTAATGTTGGTGTATTCATTTGCTACATTTTTTGCATAGGAAATTTTTGACTTTTTTTGTATAGATTTCTTTGTAAGGTTTTGTTCTTTTTTATATTTAAATGTAATTTATTATTCATATTCCTTGCCTTATAGGTTGGTATGAGGCTGACCACCCATACTGTAAAAAATGGTTCACTTTGCCAATGTCACCCCTGTTTCAGGGAAGGTCGGCAAAAGTTGTGGGGCTTATGTTCATTTGAGGTTTGGATTTTATTTGTAAGTACACATTCAGCATTTGTAAGCGCGAACTACACTTGTTGGTTTGTGGGCATACATCTGAGAGCTTTAAATGAATATATCCTTGCAACTTAGATTATAGATTATTATTATAATATTGATGTGGTAAATGAGTTTTTCTACTCCCATTTTGTAATTTACTAATTACAAAACGGCTAACGCAATCACAATGACAAACATTTCTACACCCGTTGCGTAAAGTAACATTACGCAACCGGTAACCGTGTTGAAATGAAAATGTGCGCATGCGCATTGTCAGAATTGGAACCATTTTTTACTTTGAAATGTCAACATTGTATGGGGGTATGAAGACCTGTCAATCCAAGATGGCCGCAAGCGATCAGCTGATTAGGCTTCATACAATATTACTGATATTCGGTAGGTAGGAATTACCGTGGTGATGAGACTTCCAGCCCTGTTCAGATGAAAATAAATATATTTTATGTGTAAAGTCAAATAAAAAGTGTTAATAGTGCTAAAATTTATCGAATTTATTTATCGGAATGCTCCAAATAAAGCTTTCCTTTTTTCAAAGGAAAGTAAAAGGCTTGAAAGGAAAACAATACAAAAATTTTCACCGCAAAAAATAAACAAACTCAAAAAGTTACTTGGTTAATAGGTGGGTATGGAGTAATTCCAGGTCAATTCAACCAAATCATTTTTCATGACTTTCTCCGATTTTCTTGAAATTTGGTAAACAGACAGATACTACTTCAAATAGAAACCGTGATTTTTTTTAGATTTTTGTGATGAATAGTTTCTGAAATATGGGGTCACCAATATTTGACCCCGGGTGACCTCGTTTGCGTATCGCGCCACGATTTTCTCAATAGATTCTTCCCTAGTTATGCTACAGACCTCAATGAGGGCTCATTTTAAAGCTATTGAAAAGTTGTATGCAGAAAATATCATACACATACATTTTAATGGTAACATCTGGAGTTGTATGTTCTTACATCTGTTGGAGGTCAAAGGTCAATAGCTAAAATACTCCATCTTGGATTGTGCTGTAACTTTACATTATTAAAGTACATACGTGTATAAACAATTCCTGAAAATTTCAGCCTGTTATATTCAGGAGTTCTTTAGTAATAAATTATTCTTTCTATAATATGTCAAGTAATAGCTGCATTTTAGTGTCACTATAGGCCTACACAGCACAATTGTGTCCTGTATTTTAAATCCATCTTGTTTTTTCTGGACAAAATGTTGTCAATATTGTTTGGTTATACTTATGATGTTAGTGTTGATAAATGTGTTTACTTATAAGATATATGTTAATTCCTCAATTCACATTTCCTCAATCCCATCAGCAGCCTGATTGTCACTTAGGACTTTGCCAATATTGCCCAGGGACAACTAAGTTGAGAGATGATTTGGAAAAGTTGTTCGATGAAAACATAATTGATGAAGTGTCTTATAAACAATGGCAGACAACCGATCGGTGCAATCTCGATACGGTCCAAAAAACAACAGGAGACTTCATCGATTCATTCCTTGATAAACTTGAACTTTTACGAAATCACGATTTTATTGCCAAACAGCAGGCTGCTTTTCTTCAGCAAATAAAATCTAAGCTCCAGCCCGGTGAAGTAATTGTATCAGGTGACTTCGCAGAAAATTAGAGCTTTATTGTTCAAGATGTAGCACAAGGCTTCCACTGGACCAATAGCCAGGCCACGCTTCACCCATTTGTATGTTATTATGTGCATCAGTCAAAACTAGAGTATACTAGTTATGTATTTATATCCGATTCACTTGTTCACGACACAGTAGCAGTTTACACCTTTCAAAAACTACTAATTCCTCTTCTCCAGCAAAAAATCCAACATTTAACCAAAGTACTTTATTTCTCTGATGGAGCCGCATCACAGTATAAAAACAAGAAAAATTTTGCTAATCTGTGTCATCATGAACTTGATTTTGGTATTCAAGCTGAATGGCATTTATTTGCCACATCACACGGCAAAGGGCCGTGTGATGGAGTTGGTGGGTCGGTAAAGAAGCTAGCAGCTAGAGCAAGTCTCCAACGACCAAGTGAGAACCAAATAATGACTGCTCATGACTTGTTTCTATGGGCAAAAGACAATCTCAAAAGCAGTGTTTTCGAGTTTGTGCCAACTGAAGATATTGAAGGCAATAGGCAAATATTAAATAATGGTTTCAACCTACTCCAACCTATTACTGGGACTCGCAGTTTCCATGCATTTATCCCAACTTCAACAAATACATTGATAGTGAAACAGTTTTCCACTTCAGATTAATAAGTAATAAGAATACTAATAAGAAAGGTAACTAATAGGTAACTAATAAGAATGTATCTTTTGGCGAGGTGAATGATTTTGTTATGGTTAATTTCGAAGGCCAATGGTGGCTTGGATTTGTATTGAAGAAAATGAAGACTTCGAATGAACTGCAAATCAGATTCCTGTATCCAAATGGACCTTCACCTTCCTTCACATATCCAGCAAGGGATGACGAATTAGTTGTGTCTCTTGAAGATGTTCTTTCAACTGTTTCCGTCGAACTTGGTGGAAGTGGAGGAAGAACATACAAAATGAAAAAGGAAGACAGCGACAAATCAACAAGACTTCTTGAGTCAAGATTCAAGAAGTAAGGTAATTTCAATAATTCAATTGTACGAAACAACATTGATAACAGTACACCTTTTAATTTAATGCTTATTTAAAATACAGGACAAAGTGCTGTGAATAGGGATACCACAATGTGGCTATAACTTCATTTTATTGAAATAATAATTTATTACAAAAGAACTCCTGAATATAACAGGCTGAAATTTTCAGGAATTGTTTATACATGTATGTACTTTAATAATGTAAAGTTACAGCACAATCCAAGATGGAGTATTTTAGCTATTGACCTTTGACCTCCAACAGATGTAAGAACATACAACTCCAGATTTTACCATTAAAATGTATGTGTATGATATTTTCTGCATACAACTTTTCAATAGCTTTAAAATGAGCCCTCATTGAGGTCTGTAGCATAATTAGGGAAGAATCTATTGAGAAAATCGTGGCGCGATACGCAAACGAGGTCACCCGGGGTCAAATATTGGTGACCCCATATTTCAGAAACTATTCATCACAAAAATCTAAAAAAAATCACGGTTTCTATTTGAAGTAGTATCTGTCTGTGTACCAAATTTTAGGAAAATCGGAGTTGGTGAAAAAAAAAAAACACATATTTTGGTTGATTTCATATGGAATGACTCTATGAGGTTGATCACCTATGCTGTACAAACTTGGTTCACCTGCCAAAAAAAATGCAGGGCATATGTTTATTTGAGTTTTGGGTTTGAATGTTTAAGCTTATATGCAGGTAGCACTCGTGTTACAAAGACTATCATTACTAGGCAGTGGCATAAATAACTATTGTATACTTGGGAAGTAAGTTTGAAAAATATGGAAGAATGACAGGTGAACTTGAAAGAAGAGTAATGAAGGGCAGGTGTGTACTGGGTGCCACAGCTTGTATCGCCGAAAATCAAAACATATCTAAAAATGCTCGATTGGCGGTACACAGTGGCATACTTTTACCCACCTTGATGTATGGAAGCGAAGCCTGGACGGTGAATGAAAGTGAAATTAGTAAAGTCCATACTGTTGAAATGGACTTTCTAAAAAGTATGATTGGGAAAAAACGGAGTGACAGGGTGAGGAATGATTTCGTAAGAGAAGAATGTGGTGCAAGAGAAAGTGTGAAAGTGAAGATTAAAAGAAGTTTGTTAAGATGGTTTGGGCGTATGGAGAGAATGAATGAGGAAAGACTGACGAAGAAAGTATATGTTGGTAGAATAGATGGATGTCGTGGTAGAGGAAGACCGAGAAAGGTATGGATGGACCAAATATCCGAAATTGCGAATGAATGGAATATCCAGAGTCATAATAAAAGAAGAGCTTGTATGAAGAAGGTTATGACTCTGGAGGAAATGAAAGAAGTATGTAAGGATAGAAAGAAATGGCGGTTGATCTGTAATGTTGGCGGCTAGGGTTTATTAAAGTGAAATTGGTGTTATGATTTAGTTTTTTTGGTGTCCATGTATATGTTGTTATTTGTTGATTTAAAAAAATGTAATTTGTCATGTATGTTCCTTGACTTATAGGTTGGTATGCGGCTGACCACCCATACTGTAAAAAAAAAAAAAAGGTTCAATTTGCCAATGTCACCCCTGTTTCAGGGAAGGACGGCAAGAGTTGCAGGGCTTATGTTCATTTAAGATTGGGTTTTTATATTGTAGGCCCACATGCGGCATGTGTTAGCGCGAAATTATACATGTCTGCTTGTGGGAATGCATTTAATATAAATCTTAAATGATATATATCTTTGCAGCTTAGATTAGATTAGATTAGATTTCCAAGAATAATAATGTATAACATTGAAACTGAAAGCAATACAATAATCATAAAAAGTGTGGTTTTACTATCTTTGTTTATTTGATGTTTGTGTAATATTACTTGGCATTGAAGATGAGCTGAGAATATGTTTGCAGTTACGCCCTTTTCACACTAAAGGAATTCTGTCTATAGGGCGCCAAACAAACCGCGTGAAAGCTTTCATATATCCTCGTACAGTATTAGACCTCCGATCCAGCACCGGATAGAAAATAACTATAGACAAGAAGGAGTGGGGTGTGAAAAGGGCGCTACTGTGGGAGCAGCTGTACTGAGTTTGTTGTGTGTGCGTGCAGGTGGGGCAGCACATGGAGTTTGAGCCGGAGTGGGAGTCTGCCTTCAACCTGCACATCAAGCTGGCCACTGTGGTGTCCCTGGTGCTGGAGTGGTGCGGCTCCGACAAGGTGGTGTTGGTCAAGGCCTACAGGGCCACTCTCAAGAAGCTGCTGGACCCCAGCGCTCCCGTCCTAGTGCATGGTAACCCTCACACTTACATAAGCCACTCTCAAGGAGCTGCTGGACCCCAGCGCTCCCATCCTAGTGCATGGTAACCCTCACACTTACATAAGCCACTCTCAAGAAGCTGCTGGACCCCAGCGCTCCCGTCCTAGTGCATGGTAACCCTCACACTTACATAAGCCACTCTCAAGAAGCTGCTGGACCCCAGCGCTCCCGTTCTAGTGCATGGTAACCCTCACACTTACATAAGCCACTCTCAAGAAGCTGCTGGACCCCAGCGCTCCCATCCTAGTGCATGGTAAACCTAACACTTACATAAGCCACTCTCAAGGAGCTGCTGGACCCCAGCGCTCCCGTCCTAGTGCATGGTAACCCTCACACTTACATAAGCCACTCTCAAGGAGCTGCTGGACCCCAGCGCTCCCATTCTAGTGCATGGTAACCCTCACACTTACATAAGCCACTCTAAAGGAGCTGCTGGACCCCAGCGCTCCCATCCTAGTGCATGGTAACCCTCACACTTACATAAGCCACTCTCAAGGAGCTGCTGGACCCCAGCGCTCCCATCCTAGTGCATGGTAACCCTCACACTTACATAAGCCACTCTCAAGGAGCTGCTGGACCCCAGCGCTCCCATCCTAGTGCATGGTAACCCTCACACTTACATAAGCCACTCTCAAGGAGCTGCTGGACCCCAGTGCTCCCGTCCTAGTGCATGGTAACCCTCACACTTACACAAGCCACTCTCAAGGAGCTGCTGAACCCCAGCGCTCATGTCCTAGTACATGTTTGCCTTGCTTAAGGTAACAATGAACTTTTTAGGTTTGCACCTCATCAGTTATTTGAAAAAGTTGCAGCTAAATGCAGATAAGACTGTTGATAATGTAGTTACTGTGCTGTTAAACAGAGCTGGCTGACCACAGTGCCACGTGCATCTCGTATGATGTGTCGGTGCTGCCGGTGTCCATCCACCTGCCCCTCAGCCGCTTCCTGGCCGGCCTGCACCTCAAGCTGCACAAGTACGGCCTCACCTTCGACAGCCCCGAGTTCCAGAACATGCAGAGGCCCACGCCGGAACAGATTATTGGTGAGTCCATCGTCCCACTTCCTGTATACATGGCTCATTATGAAAGTAATGCACATTCTCTGGGAAAAGCAGATTTATTGAGCGGACCTGCAGTTTTTTTTTTTAATTCCTCAAATGACACTCTCCGCGCATCAATACACGTGGAGATGTGTGTGCCATTCCTGGAAGGCGCCCTAGAAGTCCTCAATGGGAATATCTCTCAGGAACGCTGTAACATGGTTTTGGATGTGTTACACGGTGTCCTAATACTTTTCTTTCAGCTCTCCCTCCAGTCTGGGAAACAGAAAAAGTCACACGGAGCCAAGTCAGAGCTGTAAAGGGGGTGGAAGACCACACTAGCCATTATCCATGTTTTTGTCTCTTTTGGCCAGTGTCGGGTGCCCAGAATGGGGCTCATTGACAACCTCTTCTTCTATGAATGCTTTGCGCCATCTCCTGAGCCATTAAAATGTAGTGATCCTTGAAAGCCTCTTCAAGCACCGACAATGTTTTGTTTGCATTCTTTCTAAGCTTTACTTGATACATATTGCTGTTGAAGCAGCACACAACAATAATAGTATTGTTGGTTTGACTTGTGTGTTGTGTTGTAGAGCCCGTGCTGCGCACGCAGGCCATGATAGCGCAGGTGCACGCCGGCATGTGGCGCAGGAACGGGTACGCCCTGCTCAACCAGCTGTACTTCTACCACAACGTGAAGTGCCGCTCCGAGATGCTGGACCGCGACGTTGTGCTGCTGCAGGTGGGCGCCTCCCTCATCGAGAGCAACGAGTTCCTCATCCACCTGCTCAACAAGTTCAACCTCATCAACTGGGCGCACCCCGACTTCGAGATCAACAGCCTCAAGGAGGAAGACTCCATGAGGCAGACCATCAGCCTGGTGGAGGAGTTCCTGGGGCTGCTCATCACGGGTGAGACACATCCTCATATACTTCATGTACAAGGAGGAGGACTCCATTAGGCGCAAATCATTGCTGCATTTTCTGAGCAAATATTATATTATTTGTTTAACAAACTGCTTAACCCCTGGAGCGCCAGCGATTTTCTGCCTAATTCAGACACCCAACTCGTGGTTTTTTAAATTAAATATCTCCAAAGATACAAAACATATCTCCTGTGGGTTTTTTTATATCAAAAAACAATGAAATAAAGTTTTTTTAGTGCCTACCAAAAAAAAAAAAATTTTTGTGAAATTATTATTATGCTCCATCATAATTTAGATAACGGAAAAAAGATTGAGATTCTAAAAATAGATATACCTCATTAGTACACGTAGGCACGAAATCCCAATACCTCGCAAAAAATAGAAGTTACTGACCCTTTTTATTTACACAAAAAAAAAATTGAGCGTGTTAGTGTTCTTATGTCAACAAATTGTGGAATTCTGCTTTTTCAACAGTCGGTTTTCAAGGTCAACTTAAATATTATATTTAAAAAATTTTGTCCGGTCGATAGCTCAGGTGGTAGAGTGCTTGCAATACCGGCAAGGTTTACTCAGCCTTCACAAGAAATAAGTACCAGCACTCTCGGGAGCTGCGAAACCTCCACTTGAACTGAAGTAGTTGGCGTAAGGCCGGCCCCCTTACCTGTAAAAATAAATAGGTTCAACTCGCCACATGCGACCCCTTCGGGGATAACGCGGCAAGAAGTTACACTCTATGTGTAGCTTAGTTGCGTTTTTATTTGCGTTTTAAATACCTACAAACAAAAATGAATGCTTCGAATTTATTGGTGGATGGTTATACCCAATAGCAGTACTTTATGCGATTTTCGATCTTATTGCGCTGTGTAAAAACTAAAGAAAAAAAAAAAAATTGCGTATAGTACTATGAGCGCGGATCCGCGTTTTGGCGCTTGAGGGGTTAAAGATGAGGCTGCCCAGCAATGACAAAACCTTAATAATGGCAAATAAATGGTGTTATACTTCTTTAAATACATAATGGATGCAATTGTAACTTATCTTATATTTTTTAACTTAATCTCTCAACTAACTCAAAAAACGGACAGGAGATAAGTTTTGTATCTTTGGAGAAATGGAAAAAAATCGTGGCACACTAAAGATTAAAGGTTCTTGGAATGCAAAGTGGATGCGTGATCATATACATACTAGCATCCCTGCTGACCAGCAATACTGAAAAAAATGGTCACTTTTACTAATGTCACCTCTATGTCAAGAATTGTTAAATAGTATTCCAGTTATAAGCTCCTCGCAGATGTACTGATGTTGTGTGTGTTGTTGGCAGTGATTGGAGAGCGGCATGTCCCGGGGGTGGGGGAAGTGACCCTGGAGGAGAGGACCAAGAAGGAGATCATCCAGCAGCTGTGTGCGCGCCCGCTCAGCCACTCGGAGCTCAACAGGACGCTGCCTGAGGACCAGCTGCAGGAGACCGGCATAGAGAACGTCATCGAGGAGGTGAGAGATTGCACATGATGTTCATTGTGAGTGTGGTCCGCACACAAATTTACAATAATAATAACTACAAAGTTATAATTGATTAATCGGATATTAGAAGAACCGTTATAAGAGAACTTATATCATTCTCGCCGTAGCTAACTTCTTCAGGAGACACCATCTGCGCGACGACTGAGGATGAACTGATTTTTTCTATAACACTTGTCACAAATCACGGCATACCTTGGAGCGAAGGTAGTAATTATGATACGGTTTGTCATGAATATTTACACTTATATATTTTGTTTTCAGTCCACATCACTTCTAGATTTTTATATTTACAGATTTTTATAGTTCTGCATATACTTTAAGTACGACTTCACCATCTCTCATTCATAATGTGGGAAAGTTTGGACACATGATAATTTTAATCTCACATGAAGAAGAGAAGAATAAGAATATGTGTGTAATGTTTACATGTGTGTGTTGTGTTCAGGTGGCAGAGTTCAAGAAGCCCACGCCCGGGCAGGGCAAGGGCGTGTACACGCTGAAGCCACACCTCTACTCCCAGTACAACGTGTTCTTCTACCACTACACCAGGGAGGACTTGTCCAAGAGCGAGGAGGAGCAGAGGAAGAGGCGCAAGAACGCTGGTAAACCACCACCCTGTGTCATACATTAGTCAGCAAAACTCTCAATCTCATAATAATACTTATTAAATAACACCAAGTAGAGCCATGGTTTCTGTGCCTGCAACTCTGGAACCGTGCCCCGGGTGTCTGTAAATGATCTGCATTTCTCTTTGTTTCTCCCCCTGTCAGGATTGATGTGTGTATGTATAAGCGGGTGAGCTGTAGAGCTGCCGCGCCTCGCCCCCCCTTCACCATGCTGGCCCACCTGCTGCAGTGCGACGTGATGCTGCATGTTTATATGTGTGTGTGTGTGTGCAGGTGAGCTGGAGTGCTGCCCGCCCCCAGAGCTGCCGCGCCTCGCGCCCGCCTTCACCATGCTAGCCGACCTGCTGCAGTGCGACGTGATGCTGCATGTGATGCGCACCGTGCTGGCTCGCAGCGCCGACCTCAGAGCGCGCTCCTTCAGTGAGATGCAGCTTCACAAGGTGACTACACTCAACACATTATAATTAACTTTGAAGAAAAGCCACGTTGGCTGCAGAAGGGGAAAACAAGCCTTCACGCCGAGGCACGTCTTTCTACTCACCCTGCTCTGAGCAAACTAATAGCCACCTATTTTATAACAGCGGACCCCCCACCATATTTCCCCACCGATTTGACCGCTCTGCCATGGATGATGGTTTTACAATAAAATCATGTGCATTATTTCCATAATGAAGTGTGTATGAGTGTTGATGTGGTGTGTGGCGCAGGTGCTGCATCTGATGGGTATGGCCCTGCAGGAGCAGGCCAGCGGGAAGTACCCCTTCCTGATGTTCTCGGAGAAGGCCACCAGACGGGGGCTGCCCGCCCTGCTGGAGGAGCTGCAGCACAGCGCCAGGGTGGACGCACACCGACACCTGCTCACCTGGACACTCAACAAATACAGGTAACTACTCACTCCCTACAGAGTCTCACTCCAGGACACCAGTATATTGTCCAACATTGATTCATCATTCACAGTTCCACTATTGTTGAATTGGAATTGGGGCGACTGGCTCCTGGTAGCCCGTGAGTAATTATTACACTTGGTCATGTTCATTTGTGTTCAAGGCCATCTTCTGTAATACACACATCTTGTGTAAGCACCAGTGGCGAAGGGTCCTCATAACACGATTCCCATCGGCTTCCCTTTTGAAATTACGCAAAAAGTAATGTATAAAACTATTTATTTTATTTATAACCATAAACTAACAATGTATTTTTTTCAAACCGCGAGAAATTTATTCAATCGTGTAAAATGAAGCTGCAGACTATGCTCCCGAGTCTTGATTCCCGATGCGATCACGGGCTTGTAGTTCCGACAGGCTATGGTATCAGAGGGTACAAGTCGGAGGCGCAGAGAGGGGCCGGTTGACGCGCGGGCTCACGGTAATAATGATCAAGATAAGCCGGTATAACATTGAGTTACTCTGTAGTGTAGACGCGCGCCGTGAGTGAGAAATCTTAAAAGTTTGCATATTTATGGAAATATACAATATCTTATATATAAAATTCTCGCCTCTAAATGTTTGTGGTCGAACTCCTCCGAAACGGCTTTACGGATCCTCATGAAATGTTGTAGGCTTATTTGATTTGTATCAGAATCGGACAACAAGTATATTTCATACAGCCATATGATTAAGAAGAGCGTACACAGATTTCTTTTGCCAGTTTTTTCGATGAAATATTTTTTTGGTATTTTTTTGTTATTAGTCATCATAACATACATACGATCTGAAATTTTCACATTCCGAATCCAACTTTTCAACAGTAAATCGCGATTTTAATATTTTCATAGTTATAACTCCTCTTTTATACATTCTTAAATATAAAATTCTCGCCTCTAAGTGTTTGTGGTCGAACTCCTCCAAAAACGGCTTGATATGGCAGAACAACGTTTGCCGGGTCAGCTAGTCTTATATATAAAATTCTCGCCTCTAAATGTTTGTGGTCGAACTCCTCCGAAACGGCTTTACGGATCCTCATGAAATTTTATAGGCTTATTTGATTTGTATCAGAATCGGACAACAAGTATATTTCATACAGCCATATGATTAAGAAGAGCGTACACAGATTTCTTCTATCAGGTTTTTCGACGAAATATTTTTTTTGTATTTTTCTGTTATTAGTCATTATAACATGCATATGATCTGAAATTTTCACATTCCGAATCCAACTTTTCAAGAGTAAAACAAAGGGTAAACGTATCGTTCTTTCGATCATCTGCCCGTACATTTTTTTTTGTGTAAAGAGATCAAGAAATGAATATGCCAGGTGCTTTAATGAAATACATTTAATTTAGAATTTCATGATTGGTTATTTTTTCAATCTTTGTAAAAATAAAAAGTAAAAAGTATAAACTTTGTCATATACCACTTTGATTTTTATTTTTTAATCGTTAATGGCGTTTTCAGAACACCTCCATCTTCATGTAACAAATAATTTATGCATTTTTTTTGTTTTTATCGGCGGTTATCATCTACAGCACTCCTTTTTTAATTTCTTGCTATAGCTGAAGGCTATAAAGAAAGTTTTGATTTGGTGTGAAAATTTTTTTTCCAGGTTTTCACGGAAATGACTTGTCCTGGTGCAGGACATGCCAAAAAACACTATCTTTCAAAAACGTCCGTCTGTATGTGTGTGTGTATGTGTGTGTGTGTGTGTGTGTGTATGTGTGTGTGTGTGTGTGTATGTGTGTCACTTTCCAAAGTATAAGACCTAGAGATACCAAATTTTGGCTACATCAACTTTTTTGGACATGTATTAAGTATGAATAACATGGCATTACACCAACTTGAAAATTCAAGATGGCTGCCATACAAAAAAAACATAAAATTGCACTTTTCTCAAAAACGGCTCCAAGAATTTTTCTTAAATTTTCAGAGTTGCCATTAATTAGTTTTTAAATTAATAAATTAGTTATGGCAACACTCTTACTAATCTGTGTCTATGGGTTGCCATATGAAAAAAACAAACGATTGTGATTTTCTCGAAAGTAGGGGTCAACAAAAATATAATGTTCTACAATATTATGGACAACATAAATTTCTACAAATTTACAAAAAAAATTTTTTGAAAAAATAAATATAAAGCACCGTTTACACGACCTGAAATTTTAAATCTTCTTCTTTTTCTTTGTGGCGGATTCCCGCATTCAGCAGGGGCGCCAGTGTCAAGTTGTTTAATGTAGAGATTGGGAAAGATGGGAATAGCTGAGGAAGAGTAATTTGCAATCATATGCACAGATCATTCTTTAAACCTGCGGCTAGCGGAGGGACCGGCACGAAAAGAGGGATATCAACAAAGTAAAAACAGTAAACAACAAGTGGAAGTAGGTAATTAATTTGTACATTGACGGGCAGAAGATGAGATTGAAATCAGACTGACTTGGATAAAATAGTTTATAATTTTATATCGTTCTGAGAAATGAATTTCAGGAGAAGAAGGGTGATAGGTTTCGAATTAAGTGATAAAATCTATATCTATCTATAATCTATAATCTAAGCTGCAAGGATATGTAAGCATTTAAGGCTCATATGAAATGCATGCCCACAGACAGGCACATGTAGGTTCGCACCTACACATTCTGCATGTGTGCATACAAATAAAGAAAACCTCACATGGACATAAACCTTGCAACTCCTGCCGCCGTTCCCTGAACCGGGGTGGCATTGGCAAAAGTGAACCGATTTTTACAGCACGGGTGGTCAGCCTCGTACCAACCTATCAGTCAAGGAGCTATCAGATAAAAGATAAGAAATATTAATGGGGTAATGTATGATAATGCTAGTTCTCAAAAAAAGAAAATAAAACTGGTTCGGATTGGGACAGTTGAAAAAAATATGATCTAGATCGCCTATTTCAGTCTCGCATTTACATAAGGGGGAATTGATTACGTTAATTTTGAAGAGGTGGGCTGGAGAGCAACAATGGCCTATTCTTAGGCGACATATTATGGAGATTTGTTGTTTACTAAAAGATATTTTTCATACCAAGGGGATACAGGAAGAGACGGCTGGATGCCAGCATACCACTTTCCTTTTGATTTATTTGTGGAGGACCAGAAATCACTCCACTCGTTTCGGAGTGATAATTTAAATGATGGGGAAAGATCAGTGGGAGAGTGAGCTGCCAGTCCGGGAATGCCATTCAGGGCAGCCTCCTTTGCCAGGCCATTGACAATCTCATTGCCCACAATTCCACAGTGGCTGGGAATCCAAGCCAGTGCCACCCCTGTACCCGAATGTAATATTTGATACATAAGAGATTTTATTCTAAAGATTAAAGCAGTAGGAGGATGTTTAAAGGAAAAAGATAAAACATTCTGCAGCACACTAGGGAGTCGGAGAAGATAACAAAATTTTGATAGTGTGTCGAATGTTGAATAAATTTGAGGGTCTCATAGATGGCGTAAGCCTCAGCTGTGAAAATAGAAGCTGAAGCTGGTAATTTAAATTTATAAGAAACTAGCTGACCCCGCAGATTTTATCCTGCCTTTTTTTTAAAAATGAGATTCAATAGTTTTGTGGATTTGTAAATTTGGGAATGGCTGTTCTTCAGAAAATGGAAAAGATGAGCGAAGAAATCTTATTTTGAAGTGATCATTGTAACTATTATAGCGAGACGGCATCGCCCAATAACTTAAAACAATTGAGCTTCATGGACATTATATCAAATGAAGTTGGGCTCATTTAAAGATATTGAAGTACATTGAAGTGACCACCCATACTGTTAAAAATTGTTCACTTTGCCAGTGTCACCCCTGTTTCAGGGAAGGTCGGCAAAAGTTGTGGGGCTTATGTTTATTTGAGGTTTGAATTTTATTTGTAAGTAGGTACACAATCAGCATTTGTAAGCGCGAACTACACGTGTTTGTTTGTGGGCATACATCTAAGAGCTTTAAATGAATATATCCTTGCAACTTAGATTATAGATTATAGAAGTACTATGGATTGCAATTATGAAAGATGTTGTAGCCTTTAAAATTTCAGGAGGTGTTTATGAAAGTTGTATATCTTTTGTCATTTTCACACTGTAATTGGTATTTTAACCATAATTTCATTGCTTAATACCAATAAAAGAATGCTGTCGTTCTATTGGGCAGAAGGAAACGTTTTCTGTGTACATCTCAAAAATAATTAAATTATCATTTATAGGTTTTAATGATGCTTTAAATAAAGCTAGTTGCAAACGTTGATGTATATTGTATACATATTGATTGATATTAGAAGAAATAAAATCAATACGATAATTTAGGATAGATCATTGTTTTGGATGTCCATATTATTGTTTATTGATTTTAAAAACATAATTTATTGTGTATGTTCCTTGACTTATAGGTTGGTTTGCGGCTGACCACCCATGCTGCAGAAAATGATTCACTTTGCCAATGGCACACCTGTTTCAGGGAAGGTCGGCAAGAGTTGTTGGGCTTAAGTTCATTTCGGATTAGGTTTTTATATTGTAGGTCTACATGCGGCATGCGTTAGTGTGAAATTATGCATGTCTGCTTGTGGGAATGCATTCAATGTGAATCTTAAATGATATCTTTAATATCATACATATCAAGACATATCTTTGCAACTTAGATTTAGATCATTGTGTTTATGCTCCTAAACTTATAGGTTGGTATGCGGCTGACCACCCATACTGTAAAAAATGGTTCACTTTGCCAATATCACCCCTGTTTCAGGGAAGGACGGCAAGAGTTGCAGGGCTTATGTTCATTTGAGATTGGGTTTTTAAATTGTAGGTCCACATGCGGCATGTGTTAGCGCGAAATTATACGTGTGAGCTTGTGAGAATGCATATTTTGTGAATCCCCAATACCTTTGCCACTTATATTCGGAAAAAATGAATTCCTTTTTTCACGATCTATTGATGATACAAAATTCATATTTTCTTCATGTTAGCTTTGATTTGTTACCTCGTATGGACGATTCGAGCTCAAGTTTGCACATAGAAAGTTGAATATTAAGTAAGAAGATCGAGTATGTAGTAAAACTTGGTTCACTTTTGCCAATGCCCCCCAGGTTTCAGAGAAAGTGGTAGGAGTTTCAAAGTTTATGTACACATGCAGCATGTGAAAGCATGTACTTACAATGTGCTTACTTTTGGGCATGTATTTAATATGAGTCTAAAATGACAAAATATCTTTGCAACTTAGATTATATGTTTTGAAATGTAATTTGTCGTGTATGTTCCTTGACTTATAGGTTGGTATGCGGTTGACCACCCATGCTGTGAAAATGGTTCACTTTGCCAATGTCACCCCTGTTTCAAGGAAGGATGGCAAGAGTTGCAGGGTGTATGCCCATTTGAAATTTGGTTTTTATGTTGTAGGTTCACATGAGGCATGTGCAAGCGCGAACTTTACGTGTCTGTTTGTGAGAATGCATGTAATGTGAATCTCCAATGTAACATATCTTTGCAACTTAGATTAGATTAGATTAGACGGATCAAAGAAATGTTGAAAGAGCCACCATATGTTTTTATGCAACTTAGATTATAAATCCTCGACTTGTAAGTTGGTGTACAAATTGTTTCACTTCTGCCTGTTTAAAGTTAAGTCAGCATAAATTGCACCGTTGTTATTTGGGATTTGCAGTTGGGTCTTATTTTGAAAATATACATGCATTATGTGTATGCACAAACTAACATGTGTTTCCTTTTGGGCATCCATTCAATATGAACCTTAAATGTGTGCATATATTTGTAACTGAGATTAAAGACTTATTTATTTAATCTTGAACGCTTTTCATGACTTTGACAGTTGAAAAGCTAAATTCCATTTTTTTAAAAAGAGTTCTGTTTGGTACAGGCTGTTGATGAATAATATGATTTTTTATTCCATTTTCAAATTTTGTACCTACCAGTTTATTTTATTAATTTGATTTTGTTCAACCTCTCACAATATTTCAAACCGAACACATTTAATGAAATTTGAATATGGAACAAAAATCTGTCAATTAGATGAAGTTGGAAATGATCAATTCCCATATAAAAACGACGTTCAGCATTTCACAAATTTAAACATGTTCTGCGTTATTTTATCAACTTTTTTGTACGCTATAACCCTTCCCAGATTACGTACTTTATTCTGAAACGAAAGACAGCCAAAACCGTTTAGTCCTTCACCATTCTATCGCATTACCAACGAACGCTTTTTTGGTTTTATAAGTATAGATAGAAGATAGATAGCCCTGGACTATAGAAAGCTGCACCTACAGCTGGTGCGTTTGGCATTTTGGATCCATCTGGTAAAAAGGATGTCCAACCTTTCCAATTATTGTCAATGACATTTTGAAAATTTTGTTCCTGAGGTGGGTGAGAAGTTTTAGAAAGACCTGTATTAATATTTACAGGTGGTATGAACGTGAGGTGTTCGAAGGGGGTTAGAAAGATAGGCGGGATATTTGAACGGTCTATATTGGCAAGTGAATTTTGGATTGATAATACGCAGCTGATAAGGACTGGAGAAGATTTGTTTTTCCAGTATGAGTTTGTTGAATAGAGTTTTGACAAAACCTCTAATGAGTCTATAAGCTTGTGGGATATGGAGTAAATTCTAGTTATAAAGTTTTTTGCAAGTAAAGACCGTCGAAGACTGAGGGGAGGCTCACAGCTTTCCAGTTGAAGGGTGTTGGTTGGAGATGATTTCATGGCTCCTAGGATTATTCTAAGGCCTTGGTATTGAATTTTGTCGATTTTAAGAAGTAAAAATTTAGCTGCGGAGCCACAAAGAAATGATGCATAGTCTATCCGACTACGAACGAGGGCATTGAATAGCAGTTTTTGACAGGATGGGTGTGCTTCCCACCAGACACCTAAAGGAGCTCGGAGGGGGTTTAATGCCAAATGGCACTTACTTACTAAATATTCGATGTGAGTATTCCATTAAAGTTTTGAGTCTAAAAAAAGGCCAAGGAACTTAATGCTTTTGGATAATGCGATTGTGGATGTGTCAATTTTTATCGAAGTGGGAGGTATTTTGTATCTTCTCGTGAATATCACGGCTGAGCTCTTGGATGGAGAAACCTCCAAGCCATGAAAGCTCAGCCATGTTTGAAGATTATTTAGTGAGAAGTTTATGTCAAAAACTGCAGATTTTACACTGGGATTTGAAGAATAAAGAACCAAATCGTCAGCATACTCTAATAGTCGGCAAGAAGATAAAGGGGTTTTGTGTAAGTCGTATGTAAAAATATTGGCTCAAGAATTTTTCTTAAATTTTCAGAGTTGCCACTAATTAATTTTTAACTTAATTAATTAATTAGTTATGGCAACACTCTTAGTAATCTGTGTCTATGGGCTGCCATATGAAAAAAACAAACGATTGTGATTTTCTCGAAAGTTAAGGGGTCAACAAAAATATAATGTTCTACAATATTATGGACAACATAAATTTCTACAAATTTACAAGAAAAATTTTTGAAAAAATAAATATAAAGCACCGTTTACACAACCAGAAATTTTAAATCGAAAATATTACAAAAACCTATTAAAATGCAAGATATTTAAATTTGTTTTAGATTTGATAGAAAGAACAAGCTTATAACTTTAATTCGTAATCATTTTTTTTTACTTTTTTGAAAATTTAAGATGGCTTCCGAAGAGCTGAAAATTTTAAATGCGATTTTCTCAAAAACGGCTCCAACGATTTTTCTCAAATTTTCTGTGAATCTGTTTATAAAATAGTGCTATCTAACGATTATAATCATAGCTTCATCATGATCTCGATTTAGGGAGTTGCCATACAAAAGAAAACAAATATTGAAAAATTCTCGGCAGTTAGAGGGTTAATAAAAATATAATGTAACACAAATGTAAAACAATAATGATAAACTATATAGGTATTCCCATCATTATTTTTTCCAAAAAGTGAATCAAAAGTATAGCCACTATACAAAGTGAAAATTTTCCATACAAAATGTATTAGCAATTTTCTTGGTAGTCAAAGGGTTAAAAATAGATAAAAGGCTGCGATTCTTAAAATTTTATAAATACCAATATCAATAAATACCATAATCAGTCGTTACTTTTTCTAAAAGTTTACGCACCATACAAAGTCCTAGTTTGCATACAGAAGGGTTCAATGACCATCTATAATAATCTAGAATAGAATTCTAAACGGTTCGTTAAATATCCGATTTAAATTAAGTTTTAAAAATGTTCAGTTTTAAAAATGTTCAGTTTTAAAAAATTAATATAATTGTCAAAATGTCAAACGACCGTAATTCTAACTTAAACCTAACTATCTAGAATATAAGTTGCAATTAAATATAAACATTCAAAACTAATATCAAATGCATGCCCACAAACAGGTACGTGTAAGTTCGCACTTACGAATGATGAATTTGTACTTACAAATTAAAACCAAATCTCAAATGAACATAAAACCTGCAACTCTTGCCGACCTTCCTTGAAACAGGGGTGACATTGACAAAGTGAATTATTTTTTACACTTTGGGAGGACTGAGAAATGTGAGAAAATTGAGATAAGACTGAATGAAACAAGAGTGGAGGTCGTGAAAGAATTTGATTATCTGGGAAGCAAGTTTGAGTCGAAAGCGAAATTGACGAAATAATTGGAAAATCGCGCTAGTAGAGGAAGAAGTGTAAAGGAAACGATTGGAAGAATTGCAAGAAATAGGAAACTTACGACGAAGAATATGAGATCGGCGGTCCACAATGGCATATTGGTTGGTGGAAGTGAGGCTTAATGAGTGTGAGCTGAGTAAAGTATGTTATTACAGTTGAAATGGCTTACCTGAGAGCAATGGCTGGAAAGACACTGAGTGATAGAGTACGTAATGGTTGGGTGATGAACGAGTGTGGTATAAAAGAGATTATGAGAATGAAAGTACAAAAAAGTACGATGAGATTGTTCAGACATCTTGAAAGAATGGATGATGAACAACTAACGAAGAAAGTGTACAAAGGAAATGTCAGAGGAAAGCGCGGAAGGGGAAGGCTGAGGAAAGAATTGTTAGACCAAATAGGTGAGATTGCGAAAGAATGGATTCTGCAGAGTGAGAATAAGAGAAGAGTATGTATGAAAACGGTGATGACAGAAAAAAGTCGAGGTACCGGCCACCCCTAATGGAACGGTGGCAGGATACAGTACAGTACAGCACACAGGTCAGCTTCATACCAACCTATGAGTCGAGGATCTTTCTTGTGTAATTGGCGCTTTTTCCAGAGAAGACCAACCTCGCAGAGGCTCGCAGAGGGCTCTTGAGGTGTGATTCACACAAAACGGCGCTCACCAAATAAATCATCCAAATATTTTTTATTCACTTAAGAATTTATATGGCTATTTCCATATTGTACGAGTATGCAGGTACACACCGCGGTGGAATAAAATTGATTTATTATCGATATATTATATTTTCATTGAAACTGCATAAGCTGGTAGATGATTATAGCTTTACAGACGTCATACAGTGGGTTAATTTTTGCAAGAAAGTCGAGTGCAGATTCTGTGCAATTTATTCTCTTTGTCTACATCTCATTCTAACACACTCACAATACCTACATACGTTATTTTTCTTTAAAAACTAAAATATTTACTTAAAATTATGTACATGGCAGAACAACGTTTGCCGGGTCAGCTAGTTTTTTAATAAAATAAAATTAAATACTTAATAAAAAAAAAATCTTTGAAAGATTAACCATTAACTAATTATTGTTATTTTTTTTTTATAAAATATGTTTTTATTGTACCTACATTTATTTCAGATACCTACTCACTCTTTTGATGATTTCCTTAATATCTAAGGATTTCACGTCTTGTATGAAAATAATTTAGAGATACGTATTTCAAAGCCTTCACCCTTCGCCACTGGGAAGCACCAACATGCTCGTAGCATTTACATCAACAGCATCATGATCACCCCATCTCCACGCCAAAGAAACTCATCCCAGGCATAGGTGGAACCAACTTCCATACACTAGAAATCCTATTAAACATGCTAGAGCTTTCCCAGGATGTGAATGTTGGCTGATCTCCACAGCTCAGATGTAGTTGACTGTTGTGTGGTTGGTGTTGCAGGTCGGTGTCGGCCACAGACAGCAGCATGCAGGAGGGAGAGGCGGAGGAGATGGCGGCGGACGTGGCGCAGCCCGAGGCCCCGGCAGAGAGCGAGGCCCCGCCCTCCCAGCCCGCGCCTGTTGTGGGTGAGGACACTACCCCATTTTGTTCTGCTCATATTTCCAGCTGTGACAGGGCGCACAGATACCATAATTCCCTTCATCTTCGTGTTTATGTGCCCTATGGGGTCCCCCGACATTGGCAATCACCTCTATGTACACAATTCCGTATTCTTCTCCACACTTCAGATGCCTGTCTACTCCCTTATTTTTCTTAGCCAGTAAGCAATGTAAGTTGAAGAAGGTGCTATTTTTCCTGCAGGAAACACTTCATAATTGGCTAGTGGTGCTAATAGTCTCTCTCTTGAGTCTCTATCTCCCTCTATCCTGTTGTGCGTTATTCACCCAGACTCCAAGATAAAGGTTCTTCCTTGTATTGCTGCCCTTGTAGCATGACGGAACATGCAAAAGAGCCTCACTCACTGAATATCTTGGTCAAGTGTGCACCCAGGATCTTGGAGGACAATAATTTATGTCTGAGTCATAAAGAACCAAAGTCGGAAACCTTTTTTTTGTAAATGTGATGAATGTATGGAAACACAGGGAAAACATCATTGAATACTTATTCATTTCATATATGAGAAGCATGGTGCTATTATCTACATACTGTAATGTTTGTGTGTTGTAGATGTGGACAAAGTGTGGCGGGCCAAGATGGCCGCCCAGAAGAGGGCCATGGTCATGGCGCAGATGCAGGCCATGCAGAACAACTTCATGCGGGACAACGCGCAGCTGTTCCAGGACACCGACACAGGTGGGGACTCTCTCTCTCACCTTGCTCACTGGGCTAACAGCCATTGCACCCTGGATATACTTTCTACCTGGCACTGGGTTGGAAGTCGTGGAAGATGATGTATGAAAGCTTTCACACAGTTGGTCCAAGAATCCATGTAAAAAAACGCAACTAAGCTACACATATAGTGTAACTTCTTGCCGCGTTATCCCCGAAGGGGTCGCATGTGGCGAGTTGAGCCTATTTATTTTTACAGGTAAGGGGGCCGGCCTTGCGCCAACCACTTCAGTTGAAGTGGAGGTTTCCCAGCTCCCGAGAGTGCTGGTACTCATTTCTTGTGAAGGCTGAGTAAACCTTGGCGGTATTTTATTTTGGGGTTTGAAATAAACACCGAAACGGGATCATTTCTGACACCCTCGGTGGGATTCGAACCCGAGCTTTCGGCATGGAATGCAAGCACTCTACTACCTGAGCTATCGACCGGACATGTACAATCTGGGCAAAATGCATCGAGTCTGAAAAGGCCTGAACAGATAATGTGGATTTAACTTGTCATTGTTTCACAGCCTTGGGGGGATGTAGGGCTTATTATTCATGAAGTTTTGAACGATGACTTTCTTATAAAGCTAGAAACTTTGACTTGAAATAAAGGGGGTCTGTAGATGATGGAAAAATAAAAGTATAATTAAAAACCAACCACGACATTATTTCTATCATTTAAATCGCAATCAACAAAAAAAATCTCCATTCATTACAAACAGGGTAAATATGTATTTAGTTGGTTGTGTGTTTGTGTCCCCAGGAGCCGCTGTGCCAGCCTCCAGCTCAGCGTCCCTGCTCACCCCCCTGCGGGGCTCCAGCATGGATGTGTCGGAGGGAGCGGGGGCGGGGGAGGTGGTATTGGAGCGCAGCCACACCTGCATCCTGTGCCAGGAGGACACGCCCGTGGCCCCAGGCCAGCCCACCTTGGTGCTGGCGGGCTTTGTGCAACAGTCCACCGTGCTGCTGCAGAACAGGTCCTGCCACACACTCATGCCCTCATGCTTAAGCTATAATCTATAATCAAAATTGCAAAGATATATTACATTTAAGATTTATATTAAATGTATTCCCACAAGCAGACACATTTAAGTTCGTGCTTAAGGGTGATTGAGAGCTCAGCGCGCCCAACTTTGATGACCAAAATGGTCCGTATTTTGAATGGTAAGGTTTTTATGTTGTAGGTTCGCATGAGGCATGTGCAAGCGCGAACTTGTACGTGTCTGGTTGTGAGAATGCATGTAATGTGAATCTCCAATGTAACATATCTTTGCAACTTAGATTAGATTAGATTAGATTAGGTAGTATTTTTTTTCCACATTAAATTAACACATAAAATTAGGTATTTTTTTCCATAAAAAACCAATTCAAAATAATTTTATTTACGGAGATACCTTAAATGGAGATTTCCACTGTTCTTATGAATAAATCCTAACTTTTTTTTATTTCAAAACATTAATTTTGATTAGTTTTATTTTTTCTACTTGTTAGTTGTTTTTTTTTACTTTTCATTGATTTTTTATGATTGTTTAAAAAGTACCCAAATTTTGCATACGATATTGTAGCTACATTCGTCTTTTAATGGTTTATTTTCCTTTTAGGATTTGAAGTGATATTTTTTATGTTTTCAATGCATTACTTGTTTTATTTTTTCTCCTCCAATTGATATTTAATAATGGAAAAACAAAGATTTCCATACACAATTTTGACTGATTTCAGCGCCATGCGGCCGCTTCGGGAACCTTAGAAAATAATAATTATTCACTCAGCATGGCAGAAAAGAACAAAATGTATTTCGCTGGCTTTACAAATTACAAAGTAGAAAATAAAACTTAACGTTTTTACTCGAATAAATCGTTTTGTCAAAATACTTCAAAATTATGACGCAAACTTCAAGCGCTGTATAAGACCTAATAGGTTTTTTGTTTACGTTATGATTGAGTTAAAACGTGAAATGTCATACTACATATGTGAAAAGACAGGCGACATTGACTTATTGTATTATATATAACTCTATGCAGACACATGAGTTATCGTGTTTTAAACGTAAAACATTGTGTATTTTATTATAATGTCTAGACACTGAGACGCTCATGAGAGGTGCTGCTTTAACCTTGATACATTATTTGTATGCGCCGCGGCTCAGTTAAAACGTTGACTTTCATACTTGGACACAGCTTCGCGTCGCTTTGAAAACCAATAATAATAGTATTATTACTATTACTCTATGGGAGCTTCCAAATTCTTATAGAAATCAGAAACCTTTTTTGAAAATTGTAAATTTTCAAGATTCTTTTTATCACGATGTTTATTTCTAAATGTAATTTGTTGTGTATATTTTGTTGACTTATAGGTTGATATGCGGCTGACCACCCATGTTGTAGAAAATGGTTCTGTGTGTTAAACGTGTTGTGAGAATGCATGTAATGTGAACTCCCAATGTTGCATATTATCTTTACAATTTAGATGAGATTAGATTAGAATGTTATTTATTACATGCATACCTTGACTTATAGGTAGGTATGGCGCTGACCACACATACTGTAAAAAATGGTTCAGTTCGCCGATGTCACCCGTGTTCCAGGGAAGGTCGGCAAAAGTTGCAGGGCTTATGTTCATTTGAGGTTTTGATTTTTCATTGTAAGTTCACACTCAGCATTTGTATGTGTGAACTCACAAGTGTCTGTTTGTGGGCATGCATTTGATAAGAGTTTTGAATGTCAATATATCTTTGCACTATAGATTAGGTACAGATTATTATAAAACTTTCGTACTTTTTTACTGTATATTTTGAAGAAATTTGAAAGGCTCTATAATAATCTATAATCTAAGTTGCAAGGATATTATATTCATTTAAAGCTCTCAAATGTATGCCCACAAACAAGCACATGTAGTTCGCGCTTACAAATTCTGAATGTGAACTTACAAATTAAAAAAAACCTCAAATGAATATAAGCCCTACAACTTTAGCCGACCTTTCCTGACACAGGGGTGACATTGGCAAAGTGAATTGGCGAAGTTTTGCGCTTGATAACCACAATCTATAATCTAAGTTGAAAAGGTATGTTAACATTTAAGATTCATATAAAGTGCATTCTCACAAGCATGCATTCTCCTTGACTGATAGGTTGGTACGAGGCTGACCACCCGTGCTGTAAAAATTGGTTCACTTTTTCCAATGCCACCCCGGTTCAGGGAACGGCGGCAGGAGTTGCAAGGTTTATGTCCATGTGAGGTTTTCTTTATTTGTATGCACACATGCAGAATGTGTAGACGCGAACCTACATGTGCCTGTCTATAGGCATGCATTTCATATGAGCCTTAAATGTTTACATATCCTTGCAGCTTAGATTATAGATACACTCTTGTAAGATCGCACTTACAAATGCTGCATGTGTATTTACAAATTGAAACCAAAACCTACAATCAACCAATCTATTAGTCAAGGATCTGGTATATTAACTGGTTATATACAAGGATAAATGGTATATTTTGTGTGCTCCGCTAGGATTCGAATCCACAACCTTCCATTCAGAGTCCAAAGTGTTACCACTACACTACGGACTTATAAGATATAAAAGAAGATAAAAAATGATAAATAAAATGAAAATATTTTTTATGGCCAAACTTGTTTTAATACACTGGTTTGCTATCACTAGGACCTACACTTTGAAAATATAAAAAAAATACGTATGTGGGTAACGCCGTTTAAATTTGTACCATAACTGTCGACCGGCAAGATTCAAGAAAACGAAAACATCGTGAGTTAAATTAAGGTCTATTCAAAATGACGGACAGGTTCGAAAAATTAGGTTTTTTTACATTTCGATATCTCATTTCTTTTTTCGACGACGAATACAAGATTTTATAGCAGTTCGTAAACACTGTTCAGTAAAAAATATAAGAGCACCATTTTGAATGTCTATAAATATGAATGTTGTTTGTCTATGAATGTTTAATAAAAATATGAATACGCACATTTAATAACTACCTAAAATCGTTCGTTTATTGTATTTCAATAAGTTTCCTTGACTTATAGGTTAGTATGAAGCTGACCACTCATACTGTAAAAAATGGTTCACTTTACCAATGTTACCATTGTGTCAGGTAAGGTCGGCAAGAGTTGCAGGGTTTATGTTCATTTGAGATTGGGTTTTATATTGTAGGTTCACATGCAGCATGTTTAAGTACGAACTTAAAGTCTTAAATGCAATATATTTTTGTAACTTAGATTATAGATTATCATAGATTTAGATAGATAGGCAATGTTTTTTTTTGCGTACATTTTTCACAGTATCCAGCACCGATATAAAAATTAGGTACCTCTGTGGTCCAAATTTCATTTAATCTTTTAGCCCACAGATCACGGAATAAACCTTTTTGCTATTTTGAATAACAAACATCAAACCGTGCATTTAAAATATTAATAACATGTAGTAAGGTTGATTAGATAGTTTTATGTTTCAATTAGGTACGTAAATGTTATTTGTTAGTCAACCATAAATTAACGGTAAGAAGGTGTATTTTTTTAAACCTACGTGAATACACCTTAATACTGGTAACATACGGTAAAGATTGTAAATAAAAAACCGCCCGACATTACCTTAAACTTGTGCCATTTGAAAAATAATACTGTCAGCAATGATAAAAACATATAATCATTAGAATAATTAATGGATCTAAGTAAAAAATATACAACTGACAACATATTCGAATACATACCTTAATAATGCCAAGCTAACTTCCACTCAAAACACACACGACAAATTCCCGAGTCTGATGTAAACGTTCTCAAAAGAAAATGAAGGTATCGAATGAGTTTTTTTGTGTTGTCCACACTACATCAAAGAGTTACCATACGTGAACAAATACTTAAGATTGCAAGATTTTTGTCAGTTCCAATGGAATTGGTAACATACTAAAAGAAAAATTTCGGAGCCAAAAATGGAGACAACCCTTAGCAATCAATATTTCGTGTTTAAATAAGTAAATATTATTGTGGCTAGTACAGAAAATGAAAGATACGTTACTAAGGTATATGCAAAAATACTCAACTTTAATAACGTTTGTCTATTTTGATCGTATCATGCCATCAAAGGGTCAAAACCGGGTTGCGGACATGTAAAATTTGTATGGGAATGGAAAAAAGGCGTTTTTGTTTTATTTTTTAATTACATCGCCACTTAATGCTTTTTGCAGTTTTTTTTTTGTATTTCGATACGCTTTTTATTTACTTTACTCTGATAATTTTAGAATTCAGTAGAGTTCACCAGTTTTTATGAAAAAGCTGAAAATCATTAGGGGACACACGCACAAGACAAAAGGTACAAATTTCGACGGCGATACCCATGTGTGAGATAGACGAAACAGTACTTTTACACGCCTTTGTTAAAACGACATAATATGCTCTGGTCACACTTCCTCCGTGTGGATTAAAGATGCAAAAAAAGTTAAATAATTCTAACATAGAATAATACTTGTGTCAAATCATTTCTTTTTGCAATTTTTGATGCATAACTTACGGAATGAGCCATGCGGTCGTAAATACTCAACAATAGCGTTTAAACACAAGTTTATAAAAACTAAAACGCTCGCTAAGAGTGTCAAGATAATTTACATTATTTTTTTATGAAACGTAATGCTTGAGTAAGAACATTAAGTTATATACTTCAGCAACGACATCTGGCCATGATCAGTCAAAGTTATTTGACATAAAATTACGATTTTAGTTTCATAAAACAATTAAAGAGGTTCTTTAGTCCCGATATTAATAACCTTCTTAAACTCTCGTATAACCTTAAGCATGCCGCATGTGAACCTAAAATATAAAACCCAATCTCAAATGAACATAAGCCCTGCTACTCATGCTGACCTTCCCTGAAACAGGGGTGACATTGACAAAGTTAACCATTTTTTATCGAATGGGTGGGCAGCCTCATACACAACCTACAAGTCAAGGAAGCTAATGAAAACTATCAATCAGATGTTGGTATCGCGATGAGGGGTCGTATCACTGTTGCCACAAGTGCCCTGCCTAAGCTAGACATAATCTGGATAATTAAGTTTGGCGTTCCCCCCTACAAGTGTGTTCTGTGTGTGCAGGAGCCCCAGCAGGGTGGTGACGGCCAACACTGCGGCCAGCCCGGGCGCCAGTGTGTGGGCCGGCATAGAGGCGCCCTGCCTCACCAGCGCCCCGCGCCCCGCCCCCCACATATCCACCTGCGGCCACGTCATGCACGGCCAGTGCTGGCAGAAGTACTACGACAACGTGAGCCTCAGGGAGAACAGGAGGTAACCAGCACATTGTCACATCTCTCTCCTAGCATGTTGTGTCTGTTCCGTATCTTAATCAGATGTCACACAATTAATTATTGGTTGTCGGCCACGGTCGAAGCTTGTGCCAATTTTAAGCACTCTACGGGAGGCGACTGCACGATGGACGTCAATGAAGTTCTTATTGTGTTGCATTATTATTTAAGAAGAAAACGAGAAAAGACAGCCGAAGAAAGAAAATATTGGGTGCATCCAATTCTGAGGGAAAACTTTAGTTTGGGAACATTTCGGAACTTAATAACAGAATTGAGAAGTGACAAAATCAGGTTCTTCAATTATTTAAAAATGTCGTTAACCACATTCAACCATTTATTGGCTCAAATATCAGTAGGAAGAGAGTTATCGGCCCTGACATCCGGCAAATGTGAACAGCGCCATTCTTTATCATAGGTAAGCAAGATCCGACACAATTTTTTTCCCGGGATAGAAGGCTGGCAAAACACCCGACATTTCTTGTCGGAGCCGACACAAAATCGGTTTCCGATAAATGTGAATAGCTTCATATATAATGCTCTGCCACTGGAACCTCCGATTAATATATGGATCTGACACCCGACAAGTGGGAACGACGAGCTCTTACTTAGCAATGTTATTTGGAGATCACATGCAACAATGACGTGATTTTGAACATGGGATAAGACGGAGACACTGTGGGTGGCCGCAGCTAGGCGGGACTATCTCCTCTCCATAGGAGGTGAGCTGATCCAGCTTTCTGATTCAGTGAGACTTTTAGGAGTTTTAACTGGATTGAAACCTGACATTGGAAAGGCAGATAGTTGCTACATTAACTTTCTCCTTCTCTTTCCTACACCAAATAAAAGCAACTTATAAGTGACTGCCATCAGTGGATACCTGACCACATCATCACTCTACAGGAAATATTTATTTTCACATTAAACCATGAAAAGGATTGAACAGTGTAGCTATTTAGTTTCAAATAATAATAATAATTAATAGGTAAATTTTTATATCACGCCGTTTAATGGCCCCAAGGGCGCTTAGGTTTTATGGATGCTGATGAGATGTCCTCTCCTGATGTGAGTGGCTGCTGGAGAGACTCCTGGCAGCCAGCACAGGCAGCGCCTGCTGTTGATAACTTTTAATTAATGAAGTGATTTCAACTGGAATGATGGTGGTTTGACATATTTATATGAATAATTGTATAAGACAGTGTAATTGTATAAGACTCACATGAGACCGGTCCGTAGTCCAGGTGGTAACACTTCGGCCTCGTAACTGGAAGGTCGTGGGTTCGAATCCCGGCTGAGCACAAAAAATATACCATTTATATTTTCAAATATTTCAAAAACAAAGGAATGGCGGTTGTTTTGCAACAATGGCGGCTAGGGCATTAATTCTAATTGTAATATTAAGTTTAATTTTAATTTTACTTTATTTTAATTTTAATTTGTAATGTGTCTCATTATGAATTTCTGTATATCATTTATAATTTTTTGTGCTCCTTGACTGATAGGTTGGTACGAGGCTGACCACCCGTGCTGTAAAAATCGGTTCACTTTTGCCAATGCCACCCCGGTTCAGGGAACGGCGGCAGGAGTTGCAAGGTTTATGTCCATGTGAGGTTTTCTTTATTTGTATGCACACATGCAGAATGTGTAGGCGCGAACCTACATGTGCGTGTCTGTGGGCATGCATTTCATATGAGCCTTAAATGCTTACATATCCTTGCAGCTTAGATTATAGATTATAGATATTATAGAATATGCTCTTCGCTGGGTTGAAAAATTCATAAACCTTTACCAAAGACCGGTCATCAAAAGGTCCATCCAGCCTTACAACAACTGGGTCTTGCTTGAGAATTGGCGCTTTCTACAGCGACGACCAAGCTCGCAGAGGGCTCTTGAGGTGTGATACACACAAAAACAGCGCTCACCAAATAAATCAGCCTAATTTAATTTTTTTTTTTAAATGAGCATAAATCTTGTAACTCCTGCCATCTTTCCCTGAAACCGGAGGGCCATTGGCAAAAGTGAACCATGTTGTACAACATGGGGGATTAGCCTCATTCCAATCTATTATTCAAGGAACAAAAAATACCATTGATGTATTGTTATTAGTGAAGTGGTGTTTGTTTGCAGACCCTACCGCCTGCGTCAGCCCGCCTCCTTCAACATAGAGAAGCAGGAGTTCCTGTGCCCGCTGTGTGAGTGCCTGTCCAACACGGTGCTGCCGCTGTTGCCCCCCATGGGCGCCCTGCAGCCCCCGCAGCCCCACAGCCCTCCCTCCCCGCCCAGCCTGCAGCAGTTCATCACCTGCCTGCAGACTGTGCTCAGGCTCAAGGTAAACACTACACAGTGCACAGGCAGATACATCTCTTCAACATAGAGAAGCAGGAGTTCCTGTGCCCGCTGTGTGAGTGCCTGTCCAACACGGTGCTGCCGCTGTTGCCCCCCATGGGCGCCCTGCAGCCCCCGCAGCCCCACAGCCCTCCCTCCCCGCCCAGCCTGCAGCAGTTCATCACCTGCCTGCAGACTGTGCTCAGGCTCAAGGTAAACACTACACAGTGCACAGGCAGATACATCTCTTCAACATAGAGAAGCAGGAGTTCCTGTGCCCGCTGTGTGAGTGCCTGTCCAACACGGTGCTGCCGCTGTTGCCCCCCATGGGCGCCCTGCAGCCCCCGCAGCCCCACAGCCCTCCCTCCCCGCCCAGCCTGCAGCAGTTCATCACCTGCCTGCAGACTGTGCTCAGGCTCAAGGTAAACACTACACAGTGCACAGGCAGATACATCTCTTCAACATAGAGAAGCAGGAGTTCCTGTGCCCGCTGTGTGAGTGCCTGTCCAACACGGTGCTGCCGCTGTTGCCCCCCATGGGCGCCCTGCAGCCCCCGCAGCCCCACAGCCCTCCCTCCCCGCCCAGCCTGCAGCAGTTCATCACCTGCCTGCAGACTGTGCTCAGGCTCAAGGTAAACACTACACAGTGCACAGGCAGATACATCTCTTCAACATAGAGAAGCAGGAGTTCCTGTGCCCGCTGTGTGAGTGCCTGTCCAACACGGTGCTGCCGCTGTTGCCCCCCATGGGCGCCCTGCAGCCCCCGCAGCCCCACAGCCCTCCCTCCCCGCCCAGCCTGCAGCAGTTCATCACCTGCCTGCAGACTGTGCTCAGGCTCAAGGTAAACACTACACAGTGCACAGGCAGATACATCTCTTCAACATAGAGAAGCAGGAGTTCCTGTGCCCGCTGTGTGAGTGCCTGTCCAACACGGTGCTGCCGCTGTTGCCCCCCATGGGCGCCCTGCAGCCCCCGCAGCCCCACAGCCCTCCCTCCCCGCCCAGCCTGCAGCAGTTCATCACCTGCCTGCAGACTGTGCTCAGGCTCAAGGTAAACACTACACAGTGCACAGGCAGATACATCTCTTCAACATAGAGAAGCAGGAGTTCCTGTGCCCGCTGTGTGAGTGCCTGTCCAACACGGTGCTGCCGCTGTTGCCCCCCATGGGCGCCCTGCAGCCCCCGCAGCCCCACAGCCCTCCCTCCCCGCCCAGCCTGCAGCAGTTCATCACCTGCCTGCAGACTGTGCTCAGGCTCAAGGTAAACACTACACAGTGCACAGGCAGATACATCTCTTCAACATAGAGAAGCAGGAGTTCCTGTGCCCGCTGTGTGAGTGCCTGTCCAACACGGTGCTGCCGCTGTTGCCCCCCATGGGCGCCCTGCAGCCCCCGCAGCCCCACAGCCCTCCCTCCCCGCCCAGCCTGCAGCAGTTCATCACCTGCCTGCAGACTGTGCTCAGGCTCAAGGTAAACACTACACAGTGCACAGGCAGATACATCTCTTCAACATAGAGAAGCAGGAGTTCCTGTGCCCGCTGTGTGAGTGCCTGTCCAACACGGTGCTGCCGCTGTTGCCCCCCATGGGCGCCCTGCAGCCCCCGCAGCCCCACAGCCCTCCCTCCCCGCCCAGCCTGCAGCAGTTCATCACCTGCCTGCAGACTGTGCTCAGGCTCAAGGTAAACACTACACAGTGCACAGGCAGATACATCTCTTCAACATAGAGAAGCAGGAGTTCCTGTGCCCGCTGTGTGAGTGCCTGTCCAACACGGTGCTGCCGCTGTTGCCCCCCATGGGCGCCCTGCAGCCCCCGCAGCCCCACAGCCCTCCCTCCCCGCCCAGCCTGCAGCAGTTCATCACCTGCCTGCAGACTGTGCTCAGGCTCAAGGTAAACACTACACAGTGCACAGGCAGATACATCTCTTCAACATAGAGAAGCAGGAGTTCCTGTGCCCGCTGTGTGAGTGCCTGTCCAACACGGTGCTGCCGCTGTTGCCCCCCATGGGCGCCCTGCAGCCCCCGCAGCCCCACAGCCCTCCCTCCCCGCCCAGCCTGCAGCAGTTCATCACCTGCCTGCAGACTGTGCTCAGGCTCAAGGTAAACACTACACAGTGCACAGGCAGATACATCTCTTCAACATAGAGAAGCAGGAGTTCCTGTGCCCGCTGTGTGAGTGCCTGTCCAACACGGTGCTGCCGCTGTTGCCCCCCATGGGCGCCCTGCAGCCCCCGCAGCCCCACAGCCCTCCCTCCCCGCCCAGCCTGCAGCAGTTCATCACCTGCCTGCAGACTGTGCTCAGGCTCAAGGTAAACACTACACAGTGCACAGGCAGATACATCTCTTCAACATAGAGAAGCAGGAGTTCCTGTGCCCGCTGTGTGAGTGCCTGTCCAACACGGTGCTGCCGCTGTTGCCCCCCATGGGCGCCCTGCAGCCCCCGCAGCCCCACAGCCCTCCCTCCCCGCCCAGCCTGCAGCAGTTCATCACCTGCCTGCAGACTGTGCTCAGGCTCAAGGTAAACACTACACAGTGCACAGGCAGATACATCTCTTCAACATAGAGAAGCAGGAGTTCCTGTGCCCGCTGTGTGAGTGCCTGTCCAACACGGTGCTGCCGCTGTTGCCCCCCATGGGCGCCCTGCAGCCCCCGCAGCCCCACAGCCCTCCCTCCCCGCCCAGCCTGCAGCAGTTCATCACCTGCCTGCAGACTGTGCTCAGGCTCAAGGTAAACACTACACAGTGCACAGGCAGATACATCTCTTCAACATAGAGAAGCAGGAGTTCCTGTGCCCGCTGTGTGAGTGCCTGTCCAACACGGTGCTGCCGCTGTTGCCCCCCATGGGCGCCCTGCAGCCCCCGCAGCCCCACAGCCCTCCCTCCCCGCCCAGCCTGCAGCAGTTCATCACCTGCCTGCAGACTGTGCTCAGGCTCAAGGTAAACACTACACAGTGCACAGGCAGATACATCTCTTCAACATAGAGAAGCAGGAGTTCCTGTGCCCGCTGTGTGAGTGCCTGTCCAACACGGTGCTGCCGCTGTTGCCCCCCATGGGCGCCCTGCAGCCCCCGCAGCCCCACAGCCCTCCCTCCCCGCCCAGCCTGCAGCAGTTCATCACCTGCCTGCAGACTGTGCTCAGGCTCAAGGTAAACACTACACAGTGCACAGGCAGATACATCTCTTCAACATAGAGAAGCAGGAGTTCCTGTGCCCGCTGTGTGAGTGCCTGTCCAACACGGTGCTGCCGCTGTTGCCCCCCATGGGCGCCCTGCAGCCCCCGCAGCCCCACAGCCCTCCCTCCCCGCCCAGCCTGCAGCAGTTCATCACCTGCCTGCAGACTGTGCTCAGGCTCAAGGTAAACACTACACAGTGCACAGCCAGATACATCTCTTCAACATAGAGAAGCAGGAGTTCCTGTGCCCGCTGTGTGAGTGCCTGTCCAACACGGTGCTGCCGCTGTTGCCCCCCATGGGCGCCCTGCAGCCCCCGCAGCCCCACAGCCCTCCCTCCCCGCCCAGCCTGCAGCAGTTCATCACCTGCCTGCAGACTGTGCTCAGGCTCAAGGTAAACACTACACAGTGCACAGGCAGATACATCTCTTCAACATAGAGAAGCAGGAGTTCCTGTGCCCGCTGTGTGAGTGCCTGTCCAACACGGTGCTGCCGCTGTTGCCCCCCATGGGCGCCCTGCAGCCCCCGCAGCCCCACAGCCCTCCCTCCCCGCCCAGCCTGCAGCAGTTCATCACCTGCCTGCAGACTGTGCTCAGGCTCAAGGTAAACACTACACAGTGCACAGGCAGATACATCTCTTCAACATAGAGAAGCAGGAGTTCCTGTGCCCGCTGTGTGAGTGCCTGTCCAACACGGTGCTGCCGCTGTTGCCCCCCATGGGCGCCCTGCAGCCCCCGCAGCCCCACAGCCCTCCCTCCCCGCCCAGCCTGCAGCAGTTCATCACCTGCCTGCAGACTGTGCTCAGGCTCAAGGTAAACACTACACAGTGCACAGCCAGATACATCTCTTCAACATAGAGAAGCAGGAGTTCCTGTGCCCGCTGTGTGAGTGCCTGTCCAACACGGTGCTGCCGCTGTTGCCCCCCATGGGCGCCCTGCAGCCCCCGCAGCCCCACAGCCCTCCCTCCCCGCCCAGCCTGCAGCAGTTCATCACCTGCCTGCAGACTGTGCTCAGGCTCAAGGTAAACACTACACAGTGCACAGGCAGATACATCTCTTCAACATAGAGAAGCAGGAGTTCCTGTGCCCGCTGTGTGAGTGCCTGTCCAACACGGTGCTGCCGCTGTTGCCCCCCATGGGCGCCCTGCAGCCCCCGCAGCCCCACAGCCCTCCCTCCCCGCCCAGCCTGCAGCAGTTCATCACCTGCCTGCAGACTGTGCTCAGGCTCAAGGTAAACACTACACAGTGCACAGGCAGATACATCTCTTCAACATAGAGAAGCAGGAGTTCCTGTGCCCGCTGTGTGAGTGCCTGTCCAACACGGTGCTGCCGCTGTTGCCCCCCATGGGCGCCCTGCAGCCCCCGCAGCCCCACAGCCCTCCCTCCCCGCCCAGCCTGCAGCAGTTCATCACCTGCCTGCAGACTGTGCTCAGGCTCAAGGTAAACACTACACAGTGCACAGGCAGATACATCTCTTCAACATAGAGAAGCAGGAGTTCCTGTGCCCGCTGTGTGAGTGCCTGTCCAACACAGTGCTGCCGCTGTTGCCCCCCATGGGCGCCCTGCAGCCCCCGCAGCCCCACAGCCCTCCCTCCCCGCCCAGCCTGCAGCAGTTCATCACCTGCCTGCAGACTGTGCTCAGGCTCAAGGTAAACACTACACAGTGCACAGGCAGATACATCTCTTCAACATAGAGAAGCAGGAGTTCCTGTGCCCGCTGTGTGAGTGCCTGTCCAACACGGTGCTGCCGCTGTTGCCCCCCATGGGCACCCTGCAGCCCCCGCAGCCCCACAGCCCTCCCTCCCCGCCCAGCCTGCAGCAGTTCATCACCTGCCTGCAGACTGTGCTCAGGCTCAAGGTAAACACTACACAGTGCACAGGCAGATACATCTCTTCAACATAGAGAAGCAGGAGTTCCTGTGCCCGCTGTGTGAGTGCCTGTCCAACACGGTGCTGCCGCTGTTGCCCCCCATGGGCGCCCTGCAGCCCCCGCAGCCCCACAGCCCTCCCTCCCCGCCCAGCCTGCAGCAGTTCATCGCCTGCCTGCAGACTGTGCTCAGGCTCAAGGTAAACACTACACAGTGCACAGGCAGATACATCTCTTCAACATAGAGAAGCAGGAGTTCCTGTGCCCGCTGTGTGAGTGCCTGTCCAACACGGTGCTGCCGCTGTTGCCCCCCATGGGCGCCCTGCAGCCCCCGCAGCCCCACAGCCCTCCCTCCCCGCCCAGCCTGCAGCAGTTCATCACCTGCCTGCAGACTGTGCTCAGGCTCAAGGTAAACACTACACAGTGCACAGGCAGATACATCTCTTCAACATAGAGAAGCAGGAGTTCCTGTGCCCGCTGTGTGAGTGCCTGTCCAACACGGTGCTGCCGCTGTTGCCCCCCATGGGCGCCCTGCAGCCCCCGCAGCCCCACAGCCCTCCCTCCCCGCCCAGCCTGCAGCAGTTCATCACCTGCCTGCAGACTGTGCTCAGGCTCAAGGTAAACACTACACAGTGCACAGGCAGATACATCTCTTCAACATAGAGAAGCAGGAGTTCCTGTGCCCGCTGTGTGAGTGCCTGTCCAACACGGTGCTGCCGCTGTTGCCCCCCATGGGCGCCCTGCAGCCCCCGCAGCCCCACAGCCCTCCCTCCCCGCCCAGCCTGCAGCAGTTCATCACCTGCCTGCAGACTGTGCTCAGGCTCAAGGTAAACACTACACAGTGCACAGGCAGATACATCTCTTCAACATAGAGAAGCAGGAGTTCCTGTGCCCGCTGTGTGAGTGCCTGTCCAACACGGTGCTGCCGCTGTTGCCCCCCATGGGCGCCCTGCAGCCCCCGCAGCCCCACAGCCCTCCCTCCCCGCCCAGCCTGCAGCAGTTCATCACCTGCCTGCAGACTGTGCTCAGGCTCAAGGTAAACACTACACAGTGCACAGGCAGATACATCTCTTCAACATAGAGAAGCAGGAGTTCCTGTGCCCGCTGTGTGAGTGCCTGTCCAACACGGTGCTGCCGCTGTTGCCCCCCATGGGCGCCCTGCAGCCCCCGCAGCCCCACAGCCCTCCCTCCCCGCCCAGCCTGCAGCAGTTCATCACCTGCCTGCAGACTGTGCTCAGGCTCAAGGTAAACACTACACAGTGCACAGGCAGATACATCTCTTCAACATAGAGAAGCAGGAGTTCCTGTGCCCGCTGTGTGAGTGCCTGTCCAACACGGTGCTGCCGCTGTTGCCCCCCATGGGCACCCTGCAGCCCCCGCAGCCCCACAGCCCTCCCTCCCCGCCCAGCCTGCAGCAGTTCATCACCTGCCTGCAGACTGTGCTCAGGCTCAAGGTAAACACTACACAGTGCACAGGCAGATACATCTCTTCAACATAGAGAAGCAGGAGTTCCTGTGCCCGCTGTGTGAGTGCCTGTCCAACACGGTGCTGCCGCTGTTGCCCCCCATGGGCGCCCTGCAGCCCCCGCAGCCCCACAGCCCTCCCTCCCCGCCCAGCCTGCAGCAGTTCATCGCCTGCCTGCAGACTGTGCTCAGGCTCAAGGTAAACACTACACAGTGCACAGGCAGATACATCTCTTCAACATAGAGAAGCAGGAGTTCCTGTGCCCGCTGTGTGAGTGCCTGTCCAACACGGTGCTGCCGCTGTTGCCCCCCATGGGCGCCCTGCAGCCCCCGCAGCCCCACAGCCCTCCCTCCCCGCCCAGCCTGCAGCAGTTCATCACCTGCCTGCAGACTGTGCTCAGGCTCAAGGTAAACACTTCACAGTGCACAGGCAGATACATCTCTTCAACAACTAGGCTCGCAGAAAGAAAGGATAAGCTTTAATCTAGTGTTTTAATTTATGCTATGAAGTTGCTTTGTCTGATCTCGTACAGAGTTGTAAACATATTGTGTATATATTTTTCAAATAAGGGTGCACTTCACTTAATAGTGTAAAAACAACCAACACTCCTTATATAATTAAGACTCTACCTGCCAAATTTGCTCGTGATTTTTGTTCATGATTTTTGCTCAAAACGCAAAAATATCTTATTTGAAATAAAATTTCAAAATAGACATCAACTTACGCAAGGTAATTATCAAAAAGCAACGATTTTAACACAACATAGCAAACACTTGTAATGCAAAACAAAAAAACATTTTTTTACCAAGTACAGATAGTTTGTATACAGATCTTTTTCGGTTAATCTGGTACAAATAAGAACGGGACAACAATATTTTGTCTCCGTCTTTAACCCCTGGAGCGCCGGCGATTTTTTGCCTAATTCAGACACCCAACTCGTGGTTTTTTATATTAAATATCTCCAAAGATACAAAACATATCTCCTGTGGGTTTTTTTATATCAAAAAACAATGAAATAAAGTTTTTTTAGTGCCTACCAAAAAAAAAAAGTTTTTGAGGATTTATTATTATGCTCCATCATAATTTAGATTACGGAAAAAAGATCGAGATTCTAAAAATAGATATACCTCATTAGTATGCGTAGGCACGAAATCACAATACATAGCAAAAAATAGAAGTAAATGACCCTTATTATTTACACAAAAAAAAAAATTGATTATGTTAGTGTTCTGTCAACAAATTGTGGAATTCAGCTTTTTCTACAGTCGGTTTTCAAGGTCAACTTAAATATTATATTTTAAATACCTACAAACAAAAATGAATGCTTTGAATTTATTGGTGGATGGTGCTAATAGCAGTACTTCATGCGATTTTCGATCTTATTGCTGTGTAAAAACTAAAGAAAAATGAAAAAAATCTCGTATAGTACTATGAGCGCGGATCCGCGTTCCGGCGCTCGAGGCGTTAAAACACATTTCTAGTCTACAGGGCCGGTTCTGGATAACAACAGCAAAAGAGTTTTTATATTTTCTTATGAATTATTAAAATAATACCACTAATTTAAACTTGTAAAATTGTAATCTAAGCAACCCCCTTAATAACTAAAGCATGAGTTCTCAATATTCTTTGGTTTTTTATTTTATTATATTTAGTATTTCCTTGACTTATAGGCTGGTATGCGGCTGACCACCCATACTGTAAAAAATGGTTCACTTTGCCAATGTCACTCCTGTTTCAGAGAAGGTCAGCAAGAGTTGCAGGGCTTATGTTCATTTGAGATAGGTTTTACATTGTAGGTTCATATGCCCCATGTTAAAGCGCGAACTTTTGTCGGTGGACATTTTGTAGGTGGACATTTTATCGGTGGACATTCTGACGGTGGACATTGTGTCGGGGGACATATTGTCGGTGGACATTTTGTCGGGTGGACATTTTGTCGGTGGACATTCTGTCGGTGGACATTTTGTCGGTGGACATTTTGTAGGTGGACATTCTGTCGGTGGACATTTTGTCGGTGGACATTCTGACGGTGGACATTGTGTCGGGGGACATATTGTCGGTGGACATTTTGTCGGGTGGACATATTGTCGGTGGACATTTTGTCGGTGGACATTCTGTCGGTGGACATATTGTCGGTGGACATTTTGTCGGTGGACATTCTGTCGGTGGACATATTGTCGGTGGACATTTTGTCGGTGGACATTCTGTCGGTGGACATTCTGTCGGTGGACATTTTGTCGGGTGGACATTTTGTCGGTGGACATTCTGTCAGTGGACATTTTGTCGGTGGACATTTTGTAGGTGGACATTATGTCGGTGGACATTCTGTCGATGGATATTTTGTCGGTGAACATTTTGTCAATGGATATTTTGTCGGTGAACATTTTGTCAATGGACATTTTGTCGTGACACCGGTCTTACTTCAAAACTTTCGATAATATTTTTTTTTGAAGAAAGAAAAAATATTAATTCATTTTAGCTTATCTTCCTTAGTTCGACCCTGGTCCATGGAAAGAATTGGTATTCTACACACAGAAACTTTTTAGTATATCTAAGTATTTCTGCATGTGTGTATGTGAGAGAGCTCCCAGCGAGTAACCTCTCCCGTCAACAACTGCCTCAATACTAAATTAGAATTCGCGAGCCGTCATGGTTTTACAGTATCGTTTTCTTCATACAATTATAGTATGGAAATTTCGAAGCTGTTTTTGTATTTTATTTTGTTAAATTAACATGCATTAACACGAAAAAAAAATGCGATCAATTTTGAGTTTGATTAATAAACTTATCATTTATATATATTTTTTGTATACTTCTATTCAACAAATTCAAGTTATTCATTGAACCCAGATAGCATTATTTCGTAATATTTTATAAGTTTGTGTTCATTTTGACTATTCAAATAACTTCTATCATTTTTTGAAACTTTCAATCTGTAATATTTTGGATGGTTGGTGCATTGACACTGTGAAAATTCATCTTTATTTAGTTATTAAAAAACAGATTTTTTAATAACTAAATAATTTCAATCTGTAGTTTATACATTTCTTTATTTTATTCTGACAGTAACAGATTTAAAAAAAAAAGTAAACATAATGGACATTTAAAACCCAGAACACTGTTTTGGACGTATTTACTCTATGGGGTCTTAAAGGACGTAACCACCATCAGCTTAGTGTTGATATCGCCACCTTAAAGGTAAAACTGAATAAGTATTGATTCACTGATTTGAGATATTGTGGATAAAACATTTTATTGTGTGTAACTTCTTATAGGAAGTAAACTAATCATAAGGAAGTGCTCATGAAAAACTTCTAAAGTACAGGATTTTCATACTTCTGTAGTGTTTTCTCTTGAAGAAAATTGATCAAAAGGTGCATTTATCTGAGAAACCCATGTATTGATATGCTGTAAAGTGTAACCCTTGAGGCTGTATTGATGTGTGTGTGTGTGTGTGTGCAGGTGCAGCAGAGCCAGACGCAGCAGTGCACGGAGACCTGCACGGAGCTGCACTGCCACGTGAGGCTGGAGCCCCCCAGCACCCCGCCCCCGCACACCCCCAACACCATGTACTACTGCTGCAGCGTCAGACAGGTATAGCCTCACCCAGCAATACCACATGCTCAACTTTACCATTACATAATCTTGTTACAGTAGAAACAAAAAGGTTCATTACTTAATCCTTCAGCAACCGAAGGGTCACCCAGTGCCTCTTCCCTCTGCTTTCACTTCATTTCTATTTATGAGAATATTTCAAGACATAAGAAACCCATCTTTCTAATAAGCATTATTTTCCGTGTGAATAACAAATTTGCATGAAGGATGTGCGTTCCTCTGGGCCAGTGCCCCTGCATCAGACTGTACCTATGTAATGTATCAGTGCTCATGATGATGTGTTGTTGCAGATTGTGAAGGAGCTGGGAGAGACAGGCAGTCAGTTTGCTTCCTTGTTCACCGGAGTTGCTCCTGTGCTGGCTGAGGATCCTAAAGATCTGATACAAGTCTTCTGCTTGGTAAGCTGCCAACACTTCCCTTTGAGACTAAGAGTGTCCTGCTGCTGTTGATTAGTAATCTGGGAGAGATCCACCAGTGTCTGGTGCTTTGGGAATCTCCTCCTCTATAACCTATAAAGACTGGTCTGTAGTTTAGTGGTTAACACTTTGGACCAGTGATTGTAAGGTAGTGAGTTTGATTCCTGGTAGAGCACAAAAAATATTTAATCTTTCAAATATGCTCTTCCCTGGGTTGAAAAAATAATCTGCCTTTACCAAAGGTTGGTGACCATAGATCCATCCAGGCTTACAGCAACTGGGGCTTGCTAGAGAATTGGCATTTTCTACAGGGATGACCAAAAATTTAACAAAATACTCCAAATTGTATCCTTTTTTGAAAACAAGATGTGAATGCTTTAAAGCAAAATAGCCCAAGATATTTTCACCCCAAAAGATAAACACGTTCTGACAAAGAAAAGGCTTAAATTACTTCACTCGTGCTGTATATTGTGGCGTTCGGCTGCGCCTCATGGCACAAACTAGCACTTGTCTTACAATGGCCCACATTACTAGACAGTGGCATAAATAACTATTTTCTACTCCTATTTGGTAACTTACTAACTACAAAACGGCTAACGCAATCACAATGCTATACATTTCTACAGCCGGTTGCATAATGGTAATTACGCAACGGGTAACCGAGTTGAAATGAGAATGTGCGCATGCGCATTGTCAGAAATGAAACTTATTTTTAATTTCAAATATCAACCTTGTATGAAGACCTGTCAATCCAAGATGGCCGCAGGGAACAGCTGATTAGTCTTCATACAAATATTACCTATATACGTAACTGTAACTCTGTCGCCATTCCGCTAGGGGTGGCCACAGCCTCTGCAGAGCTGCCTCCATTTTTTTCTATCTTTCCATACCTCTTTCAATTCATTCATATCCATCACCTTTTTCATGCATTTTCTTCTTTTACGCTCACTTTGTATATCCCATTCTTTCACAATCTCCTCAATCTGATCACTCCATACTTTTCTCGGTCGTCCATTCCCTCTTTTTCCTTTCACACTTTCTTTGTATACATACTTTGTCAGTCTATCATCATTCATTCTTACTGATTTTGACGACACCAACTTAGGCTTACTCGAGCCTCGCCCAGTTGTGTGCCGGAGCACCAGCTCTGATTCAAGGGAGTAAAACTCCGATGATCAATGGTCAGCTGCTACTGATTTATTGAGTCATTCATTACTCCTTTTATATTACAAAGTTGTTTGTCAATGTCACCCCTGTTTCAAGGAAGGTCGGCAAGAGTTGCAGGTTTTATGTTCATTTGAGATTTGGTTTTAATTTGTAAGTACACAGTCAGCGTTTTTAAGCGCGAATTCACACATGTCTGTTTGTGGGCATGCATTTGATATGAGTTTTTAATTTTAATATATCTTTGCAACTAAGATTTTAGAATCTAGATTATTATATATTTGTTTTGTTTTGTATTGTCATTGTCCTGAGGATGCCTTTTTAGGCGAAAGCGTTTGGCATATTTAAAATAAAAAATGAAATAATAAGTGAATTGAAACAGTGTGTTTTTTAATTAATATAGATTATTATAGATGGTCATTTTTTATTTTACCCTTTTGTATGCAAACTAGGACTTTGTATGGTGGGTAAACTTTTTAGTTATATTTTGAAAAAGTAACGACTGATTATTATTGGTATTTCTAAAATTTTAAGAATCGTAGCCTTTTATCTAATTTTAACCCTTTGACTACCAAGAAAATTGCAAATACATTTTGTATGGAAAATTTTCACTTTGTATGGCGGCTATACTTCTAACTCACTTTTTGGAAAAAATAATGATGGCAATATATTTTGTAGAAGATTATTTTTTTATTAACCCTCTAACTGCCGAGAATTTTTCAATATTTTTTTTCTTTTGTATGGCAACTCCCTAAACCGAGATTATGATGAAGCAATGATTATAATCGTTAGATAGCACTATTTTATTAACGGATTCACAGAAAATTTGAGAAAAATCATTGGAGCCGTTTTTGAGAAAATCGCATATAAAATTTTCAGCTCTTCGGAAGCCATCTTGAATTTTAAAAAAAGTTTTTTTTTTTTTTACGAATTAAAGTAGTTTGTCAACGTCGTTGACAAACGACGTTAGCCATGTTGAAAGCACCGGTTCCAATAGATCACCGAAGTTAAGCAACATTGGGCGTGGTCAGTGCTTGGATGGGTAACCGCTCAGGTACACCGCGTATCGTTGGCATCTTGGACCGGTCCGTAGTCCGTAGTGGCAACACTTCGGACTCGTAAATGGAAGGTTGTGGATTCGGATCCCGGCGGAGCACAAAAATATACCATTAATATTTCGAGTGTGCTCTTCGCTGGGTTGAAAAATTCATAAACCTTTACCAATGACCGGTCACCAAAGGTCCATCCAGCCTTACAGCAACTGGGTCTTGCTTGAGTATTGGCGCTTTGTAGCGACGACCAAGCTCGTACACCTCTGCGGCACTACAACAAGTGTCATAGACCCCTAGAGTCTTTAGAATCTAGGGAGTCTCCCGCACAGGATTTCTTAAAAAAAAAAAAAAAAAAGCAATAAACTTATTCTTTCTATCCAATCTAAAACAAATTTAAATATCTTGAATTTTAATGGGTTTTTTTTAATGGGTAAATAATATTGCAGAACATTATTTTTTGTTAACCCCTTGACTTCCGAGAAAATCACAATTGTTTGTTTTTTTCATATGGCAGCCCATAGACACAGATTAGCAAGAGTGTTGCCATAACTTATTTATTAAGTTAAAAATAAATTTGTGGCAACTCTGAAAATTAAAAAAAAAATCTTGGAGCCGTTTTTGAGAAAAGTGCAATTTTATGTACTTTTTGTATGGCAGCCATCTTGAATTTTCAAGTTGGTGTAATGATATTTTATTCATACTTAATACATGTCCAAAAAAATTGATGTAGCCAAAATTTGGTATCTGTATCTCTAGGTCTTATACTTTGGAAAGTGACACACACACATACAGACGGACGTTTTTGAAAGATAGTGTTTTTTGGCATGTCCTGCACCAGGACAACTCATTTCCGTGAAAACCTCGAAAAAAAGTTTTCACACCAAATCAAAACTTTCTTTATAGCCAAAAATGTGTCTATAGTAGTATTAGTATGAGTATGAAGAAATAAAATGAAGAAAGGGAGGCGCCAAAAAAAATTAAACGTACAAAGGGAGGCGCGAAAAAAAATGAGAGGCATGGTAGCATAAAGTTTGGAAACCGCTGCCTTAAAGGATGAAGAGCCCAATTATGTTAAGTAATCTGTGGATGAAGTTTATTTGTATGAGGTGTGTAAGTGTTGTTGTGCTGCAGGCCATGTACACGCGGGGCCTGGGAGTGATCCCCCACCTGCTGGACCCGCGCGTGCTGTCTGTGGCGTGGACCGGGGTCTCCTACACGCTGCTGGCCGTGGAGGCGCTGGCGGCCGCCTCGCGCCGACCCTTACTGGGGCACCTGTCCAGCAGGCACCGGGACTGCCTGCAAGCCAACATCAGGTACTGCTGATCTGCCACTCAACACTCCAACACTAATGAAATAAGTGAGATTGCAAATGACTGGAACATACAGAGTGAGAAAAAGAGATAGCATGCATGCTCCTTGACTTGTAGGTTGGGATAAGGCTGACCTCCTGTACTGTAAAAAATGGTTTACTTTGCTAATGTCATCCCTGTTTCAGGGAAGGTCAGCAAGAGTTGCGGGGCTTAAATTAATTTGAGATTGGGGTTTGATATTGTATGTTCATGTGCGGCATGTTTAAGTGCAAACTTATACTTTTTTACTGATGGAAATGCAGTTTCAAAATCTGAATCTTAAGGGCCGCCCACGCGTCCGCGAGTATCGCTGAGTAGGTATTTAGCCAGGTAGGTACGTAAGCCAGACTGCAGGCGCAGCGCTGCCGTGTATATAATTCGAATCACGCTAATATGTGTTGCCACATGGGCATTTTTATCAAAAATAATCGAGGTTGAAACTGAAAAAAGGATTTAGTACATTTAATCTTTTGAATATTTCAAATGTATCTTTCAAGAACTTGCTTTACATTGCGTTTGTATAATTATGTTTATGGATTTCAGAATAAATGCATATGTAGATGTTTAACAAAGAAATTATAATTTTTTTCTTCTTAGAATTGAAAGTTGTTTCTCTTCTTCTATTTTAAGTTGGATACCTTCCTTTTGTTTATATGTTATGTATTAGTGATACCATAATTGTTTGCTATTTGTAAACTGTGCTTGGTACTTTTTTTTTTAAGAAAGCCTGTGCGGGAGACTCCCTAGATTCAAGAGATTCTAAGGGTCTATGACACTTGTTATAGTGCCGCAGAGGTGTTGGTACCTTCCTTTTGTTTATATAATATCAGAGATGTACAAGATACCTCATAAAAAGTATCTGAAATACAAGATACTTTAAGAAAAGTATTTGAGATACAAGATACTTTTGAAAAAAGTATTTAAATACAAGATACAAGATACGTATCTTCTAAATACTTTTATCAAATAAGATACTTTTTTGAAGAAAACATTTTTATTAATCTTAAGGTTTACATATTTAGTTTATACTTGAAAAAAGTAACTTAAAAAAAACTTTGTGTAAATTTAAGAAAATATATACACATGCCTTTGCACCTTTCTCTTACAATATTTTCATCGACGGCAGTGGTTTGACTCTCAGATGGAATAAATGGTTATTTTTCCCTGGCAGCTTTTACAACTTTTTTTGCTTGGAGCTACTGCATGTCGGTTTTTTTTTGTGTCCCATCTGCAACATAATGTCAATTGAAGCAAGTCAACAAAACCGTATTGGTAGGTATTAAAGTTTTTTTATTTGTTTACAAATACGTCTTATGTACGAATATTTTACTAACATTTCATGCAGACCTGGCAGCACTACAAAATTCTTTTAAAATCAAAAAACTATCCAAAATAAAAGTAAAAATGAAGAATAAAGGTTTTACTCACGATTTATTTAAAAAATATTAGCACCTTTTATATTTTTGTATCAGAAAACTCAAAACTTTCCACTTTTTTGACGTATTCTATAGTGTCTGCAAATTTGACGTGCGTTCCGCTCGGATAACAGCTCACGACTGACAGATAAATCCCCTAGCGGCGGGATTTGCTTCAATTTGTATGGGAAAAAGTATTTAAATTTGAAATATATATTTTTTACATTCTTCCGGCTAAAAATAACAAAATGTAAGACTCCTTAAATTGAGATAACAAGTTAAACTACAGGTCAGATTTTTTTAAATTTATTTTGTTTAGCGTGGATACCAAAAAAAACGTCCACAATAACACCCTTTTTCAAGCAATTTTGAGGAAATGATAATCTTGGGATTCTTTTTTTGTATTGTGAAGTATTTATTTTTACAGTTTTAGCATTCAACAAAAGTAAATGAAGACTTTTTCTAAATAATCTGATTTTTTATTTTTTTTCTATTCCATCGTTTGTATGCTAAAATACATCCCAAACATGTGCCGTTTTCTCCGAAACGCACACGCCCCCGTTAAATGTAATGCATGAAGAGAGTGATGAATGTCAAGGAGATGACAGAAGTGTGCAAGGACAGAACAAAGGGAAGACATTTGTGTAATGGCGGCTGTATGTACAACACAAGCAGCAAGAATCTGGATGTTGTTGGCAGGGAGTAGATGTGGCTGTTGTGTAACCTGCTGGGATGGTATGTGTGTTGCAGGATTGTTGGCCTGGCGGGCTCCTCGTGCACTAAGCCTGACGTGGTGAGCAGCTACGCGCTGCAGCTGCTGATGCCCGTGCTGGGCGCTCCCCTGGCCGCCCCTGCGCCCCCCCCTGGGGAGCCCTGCCTGCTGGAGTGGGACTCCTTGGGCTACCTGCTCTCCCTCACCATGGCCATGCCGGGGCTCTTCATCGACCAGGAGCGCGGCTGCCCCCTCCCCCTCAACCCCCTGCTGAACCAGCTGGTGCTGAAGCTGGTGCTGCTGACTCACATCACCAAGGTCATGATCACCGGAGACTTCAGCGCGCCGCGGCCGGAGCAGGAGGACGACGACATGGAGGGCAACAGCACCAAGATCAGCATCCCCATCGCCAAGGAGTGCACTCACTTGCTGGAGACTCTCAAGAGAGTGAGGAAGAACATTGATATATCTCAGTTAAATGAAGCCAATGTTTGGAACGTTATCAAAGATGGCTGCCAGGGCTTCTTACGGAGTTGCTGCCTGTTCTTCCACTTCCTGACTGACAGCGCTGCCCCTGACAACCTGACGGAGCTGAGCGGGGACACGTTTGAGAACATGTGCGCGTATCTCGCCATGCCCGACACCTTTGACACAATATTTGAGTCTCCGGTTTGCTTTGAGTTGGCTGCGCAGTGGAGCTCCCACCCGGAGATCCTGAAGTACTTGAACGGCCAGGAGACCGCGCTGTCCCTGGTGAGAGAGCCGCGGGCCCCGTGCAAGCTGGTGGCCCTGCCCCAGGACTACAGCGAGCTCATCAACACCGTCTCCCTCTTCACCTGCCCCAACTCTGACCGGGAGGACTCCAGGAACCCCACCATGTGCCTGGTCTGCGGGGAGATGCTCTGCTCCCAGAGCTACTGCTGCCAGACCGAGCTCAACAAGAACCTGGTGGGCGCGTGCACGTACCATGCGCATGTGTGCGGGGCGGGCGTGGGCGTGTTCCTGCGGGTGAGGGAGTGCGAGGTGCTGCTGCTGGCCTCTCCTTCCAAGGGCTGCCTGGTGTCGCCGCCCTACGTGGATCAGTACGGGGAGACAGACCAGGGGCTGCGGCGCGGCAACCCGCTGCGGCTGTGCGAGGACACCTACAGCAAGCTGCAGATGCTGTGGCTCAGTCATGGCATCCATGAGGAGATCGCCAGGTCCATCGAGTCTAGTAATAATGTCATGACCACCACATGGCAACACCTATAGGACGGGGTTACACCATTCGGACGTTATTAACCTCGCACCCTCAACTCAGGACATCAACCAACAGCACTCATAGCATGCACTCTCCACCCCACTGATCCATAATCTATGTAAAACTCATATTCACAAACAATGTTGTGAGACCTGCGAGAACATGGTTGTGGTTTCAGATGCCACCCCACTCCTGAGTATATAACTTATATGGTTGAACTTCTGCTCTCTGAGAGGTGGACCTGGTTCTCAAATTTGGAAATAATTCCTAATGAGTTGTATTTTAAGCCGTCATGATGTCAATGAGATGTGCGGATGCGGGGCTGCTTTGCAGCATGGTCCCCATTGTTCAGAGTTAAGTCATTTTACACAGCCAGACATTTGTTCTTTAAAAAACTAAACAAACCAATGTTAGGCTTCTAACATACAAGTGATGACGCCAGTGCTACCAGTCTAGTGTTAAGAGGAAGGAGAAGGGTGGGAACCCAAGACAACAGGACTGAGAGAAGAGAAGGGAAGTGACACTCAGGGGGGAAGCTGCAGCTGTAGCAGCACAGACTACAACTTATGTTATGTTGTTATTTATGTGAGAGGAGCCCAGGCTGGCTGTTTGGTGTCCAGGTCCTGTCTGATAAGTAACAATGAAAGTAGTGGAAAAATAGAATCTAACCCAATCTGTGTGCACAACTTCAATCGGTAAAAGATGCAGTGACACTTAGTTCGCATTCAATGTACAGGGCGTTGAGACAGGAAGTAAACGCCCAACAGTCGCTCAGGCTCCTGGTCGCTGCCTTAGTTCTTGTTTATCGTATACGCCATTGAGAAAATTTTCTATGAGCAATGTTTACATGTGTACTGGACCAATGTGTCTTATGAAAACCAGATTTTTATTTTTAAAATATTTAAAAGAACTCTCACATTATCGAGTTTTACAATTTTTCTTAGCTCAGATTGTGTAGAATTTGATTCTTAAGACAACTGCATGAAAAAGTCATATTTTACACGATTGGCGTATACGATAAACAAGAACTGGGGAAGCGTGATGTTGCCGTACACCATATTTGACTCTGATGCACAGGCAGGTGCAGCAACCAGGCAGATCATCAGAACTAATGGAGAGATTTCACAGTGAAAATAACTTTATTCCTTAGTGTTTTCTGCTTGAAATAGATTGGGCAGCTCCACCAACTTGGCCATCAATTGTGGTTGAGCCACTCAAGGCTTTATATGTAAGCAGATACTGCGTATCACTAAACACCTCCCTACATCATGATCTGCCTTGTTCTGGAATCCGCCTGCCTTATGCGCACACAATTCTGTCAAAATGAAATTGAAGAAATAAATACTTTATGTTTTATTTAATAATAAATTTACTCTGAAGCGTAAAGATGTAACAATTGAAATGTATATAGTTTTATGTGTATGGAATATGTTTGTTTGTAAATACTAATTATTTGTATAGAAAGATTATATTATGAAATTAAACAGCTAACCACAGCTAGCGTCTACAACCAGTTACTTGCAATGCTCTCCTTCTGCAATGGCTCTCACATCTCCCTCTGAACAACACTTTTCCTGTCTTTGTCTTTCAGATCCACACTCTTCAAAATCTAAATACCTGTTATCACTCTCACTATTGTAAATGACAACTTCATTAGTTAAATAAATCAATTCAATTCATTCTTGAGTGAATTCATAATTTAATATTAAATAAATGTGCATTTCAATTTATGTGGCAAAGTTTAGCAACCTTGCATGGGTGCCGTCTTGTCTCAGGACACAAACAGCTTCAATAAATTTGAACAACGACCGGCCAAATGATCCAATCCCATGCCATGTAGTCTTCCATAGGAACATGGCAGAGGAGAGAAGTTATAGGGAGATGTGCTGCCAGGAAATGGCTGGCATTAATGTGAACGTGCAGACAATGAGAGACTCCTGTTCACCCACCAACACTTCTCACAAGCACAACATACACGCCTTAAAAAAATATTGTCTTTGACCTTGGTATACATAGACTTTAGATAACGAGCCAGCCATGTAGGGTGTGTCCTGTGACTGGGAATTACTTATTATTTAGATTGTAACACCAGCATGGTTCCACGGGACTAACAATGCCTACATGTCATTTTCACTACTTCACTAAAACAACTTGGTAATGAATATACTGAGGAATATGTCTTGTTTATGCTGGAGTCAAGTTTTCCGGGATCTGTTGCCGTGGTCTGTGGGAGCTGGAGCTAGAACTAGAACTGTGATGATATCCTCACAGTTCTCATCAAGATCTTCATCATCATCATACTTCACGCTGAAGAAGCCCATCGTAGAAATGGGCGAAACGTCCGGAAGCTCCAGCTCCCACAGACCACGGCAACAGATCCCGGAAAACTTCACTCCAGCATCATCAGCCGGCCGTGTAAGCCTAAATCTCTTATGTCTTGTTTGTTTATACATAATGAAATTGTTACTGTAAGTGAAAAACATATAAGTTACGAGAATTCCAGGAGGATGACACAACATTATAAACTAGATAACAAAATATTGTTTGGGGTTTAAAATTAGATTTTTATAAATAAGCCGTGAAGAGAAAGTAAAGTCGGGAGTTTATTTTTATATTTCAAGCCACACCTCTTGGTGAACATGCTCCTGTTGTTCCTTCAAACAAAATCTTTTTAAATTCCTTGTAGAAACTCCTCATGTGAGGCTTTTTAGAGTAAATATCTGATTCGGCAGGGAGATCATCTACGAGTATACCAGCTGTTGTCCTTGCTTTAATCTTGCATTAAATCTTTCTGAATTATTTAAGAAAATGATTGTAAAACTAGAAAAGTGTGTTTTTTTATTACATAACAATTTAAAAAAGAAAGTCCTCTTTTTGAAAGAGTTTTGTTCAATTTTATAAATTCTTTTTTTTTAGCAAGTTGATGAAATGTAAAAGTAATATATGTTCTATTTGCTGAAGATATTGAATTTCTTCAATTTTGTATGAAATGTAATATTATTTTTGTTAATGAAGGAGATGAGATGTGTTATAGAGTAGCTAGGGATACAATGCTCAGGAGACAACAGGACGACTATCCAGCGACATGTACAGCTCTGCTGGTTATATAGGATATATGTGATAAAGAGCATTACTATCCAGCAACATGTACAGCTCTGCTGGTTATATAGGATATATGTGATAAAGAGCATTACTATCCAGCAACATGTGTGGAGGTGTACATACAGCTCTGCTGGTTATATAGGATATATGTGATGAAGAGCATTACTATCCAGCAACATGTGTGGAGGTGTACATACAGCTCTGCTGGTTATAAAGGATATATGTGATGAAGAGCATTACTATCCAGCAACATGTGTGGAGGTGTACATACAGCTCTGCTGGTTATATAGGATATATGTGATAAAGAGCATTACTATCCAGCAACATGTGTGGAGGTGTACATACAGCTCTGCTGGTTATATAGGATATATGTGATGAAGAGCATTACTATCCAGCAACATGTGTGGAGGTGTACATACAGCTCTGCTGGTTATAAAGGATATATGTGATGAAGAGCATTACTATCCAGCAACATGTGTGGAGGTGTACATACAGCTCTGCTGGTTATATAGGATATATGTGATAAAGAGCATTACTGTGTTGTTTCCTTGTGTAATAATGCTGCTTCACCTTGCATAACTAATTATGTACTATGTATTATAAATGCTGAATTTACATAAATAATAATTCAAAATCAAAACAATCGCCTTCCATTGATTCTACGGGGAATTGCTGCCGGTTCAATATTTCTACTCGGAGTATAAAACATTGCCTAAACTTACCTCGAATTATATCAATCCTACACAAACACTAAACTTTATACTCGGGTACGGAAGTGCAAGCCTTTAAGATGATAAGTAAAGGGGAATAAAAAACTTTGTTTAAATTCACTGTGAGTTTATTTTGTAATACACGACTAGTTTCGGTAGAGCCGATGGTAGATACTGCTCTACCAAAACTAGTCGTGTATTACAAAGTAAAGGGGAGTTTACACAATGCTTTATACTCGGGTACAGAAGTACAAGCCTTTAAGATGGTAAGTAAAGGGGAGTTTACACAATGCTTTATACTCGGGTACAGAAGTACAAGCCTTTAAGATGGTAAGTAAAGGGGAGTTTACACAATGCTTTATACTCGGGTACAGAAGTACAAGCCTTTAAGATGGTAAGTAAAGGGGAGTTTACACAATGCTTTATACTCGGGTACAGAAGTACAAGCCTTTAACCCATTTAAGCCTAGTGATCCGATTTCGGAACACTAGACTCGTTGCAGTTATTTTTTTTTAACTTTTTAATATCGACAAAAAATGGCGTTAGGAGTATCAAGTGGGGGATAGGGCTAGTGTATCTTGCTTGTGGAAAGTATTTAAACGTTCATAGACCTGTAACGACGTCGTGATATATTTAGAAACATTGGCATACAATATTGGACGATTTCAGCAACGGTTTTTTTTAACTTAGGTAATTTTTACTGATGCATTTTTGGTCCCATGAAAATAATTTTTGATATTACTAATCTACTTGACATACACTACCGTGGTTTAGTCACAATATACAGAAATTATTGATATTGTCGTGATTAGGGGTTGGTAAAGTCGGGTGTTCCGATTTTGGAACACTAGGCTCATACGAGTATAAATCACATTCAATGCAGTACGGTAGTGGAGCAAGTTTAGATTAATTTTTTTTTTTTTTTTAGGTACAAGTTTATTTTATTTAACAAAACAAAACTTATCTATAATATCAAATTAAATAATAAACATAGTAAACTACTAAATTTAAAACATTCAGACGTAAAAGAGCTCTAATATTTTTTAATTATTTTTAGTTACAACAGGCCTTTCTCAAGATGTCGAAGGGCTTATCGTTAAATGACATTCTGGTTATGCTAGAAACAGAAAGTAATATTACAGCAAGGGCTATAATCATCGAACCCCCTGAAAATGCAAACAACGCCAATTTTAGATGAAGATTCTGGAGATGAAAAGGGTGGAACAAAAATAATCTACAAGGTTTCTTACTCCGAGCACCTGCACATTTAGTCCATAATGGTGATTCTAATTTTTACTTCGATAATGAAGTTACCCCTGCTTCTATTGAGCAACAACTTCCTCAAAAAATTAAAATAAAACTCACTAAAGTTGCACACCAATGGAAAAGCATTGATTTGTATCCACAATCTCCAAAAGGAAGGGTTACACAACTTCTACAGATAATCAGGGAAATATTGTCTGTAAGTGGCATGACAATAATATCGTCACTGTTGCCTCTTCAGGAGCTGGAATTAATCTCTATCGGTCTAGTAAAACGTTATTCTCAAAAAAAAAATACAGGTTCAACAGCCCTACATGATAAAATTATACAACCAATATATGGAAGATGTGGCTAAAGCTGATGAAAATATTGCTTAGTATCGAGCTTCATACGGGAAAGAAATGGTATTCAAGTCCCTAGTTCTTCTGTTTCGAATTAAGTTTACAAAAAGCTTGGCAATTACACAAAACATTTGAAGAAAGCCCATTAGATGTTCTGGAGTTTCGTCGCCCATATAGTGTAAAAATGTAGTCCGTGGGGCCTAGTGATCCGATTTCAGAACCGAACACCTCATATCTCAAAAACTAGAAACATTAAAAAACAAGTTACTTGAAAAAAAGTTTTTTTACACCATTTCATGTAACAATTATGAATTTCAGGAAAAAAATCGCAAAAAAAAAACCTCCGGTCTAAATGGGTTAAGATGGTAAGTAAAGGGGAGTTTACGCAATGCTTTATACTCGGGTACAGAAGTACAAGCCTTTAAGATTGTAAGTAAAGGGGAGTTAAGCCTTTAAGATTGTAAGTAAAGGGGAGTTTACACAATGCTTTATACTCGGGTACAGAAGTACAAGCCTTTAAGATTGTAAGTAAAGGGGAGTTTACACAATGCTTTATACTCGGGTACAGAAGTACAAGCCTTTAAGATTGTAAGTAAAGGGGAGTTTACACAATGCTTTATACTCGGGTACAGAAGTAGAGGTCGCGCCATGTAAAAAGAACGCTGGCGGCGAGCTGCGCAGTAGGCGATTTAGCGGACTTTTTGGTACTTGCGCGACTGTAACCCATGCGCAGACACACCCCTCCACTTCCTCTCAGTGTTCTTTTTACATGGCGCAACTTCTACAAGTCTTTAAGATGGTAAGTAAAGGGGAGTTTACACAATGCTTTATACTCGGGTACAGAAGTACAAGCCTTTAAGATGGTAAGTAAAGGGGAGTTTACACAATGCTTTATACTCTGGTACAGAAGTACAAGCCTTTAATATGGTAAGTAAAGGGGAGTTTACACAATGCTTTATACTCCAGAAGGAAACGTTTTCATCTGCATCAGTTTTTTTCAAAGGAGTCAATTATTTGTGAGGCCGGCGCCCGTCATTTGTCCCTGGTGGATGCTTTTACTCCCCCTGCCAGGAACGTCTATGACAATAGTACAGATCCCGCTAGTCTTTTTGCTGTCTGCGGCTCAAGGAGGGTGGGATAACCCATCTGCCACAATGTTTGTCCGACCAGGTAAGTATTAGATTGTTAAATCGTACGACAGCAGTTCCAGTGCCCATCCTTGCCATCTTTCTGCTGGTGATTTCAAGCTCATGAGCCATTTCAATGCCTGATGATCCGTTGACACATTTATTGGGGTTCCTTCGATATAACCGTGGAACTTCCTCAGCGCGAACACCACAGCTAGAGCTTCGCGCTCTGTGGTGGTATAGTTTCTCTCAGCTGGGAGTAGCAGCCTGCTGGCATATTCCTCTAGCCTGTTGGCATATTCCTCTAGCCTGATGGCATATTCCTCTAGCCTGATGGCATATTCCTCTAGCCTGCTGGCATATTCCTCTAGCTTGCTGGCATATTCCTCTAGCCTGCTGGCATATTCCACTAGGTGTTCATGCGGGCCCTCCCCCTGCACCAAGATTGCCTCCAGAGCGTAATCACTGGCGTACGTGCTAATGGTAAATGTCTTAGTGTCGTCAACACGGGCTCCTGCCAACCACTTCTTTAGCTCTTCGTATGCACTTTATTGCTGTGAGTCCCATTCCCACTTTGCAGCTTTCTTTGTCAGGTTACTGAGTGGTTGCGCTATGTCGGAGAAGTTAGGAATAAACCGTCTGTACCAGGAGCTCTACAGCTTTACATTCCTAAGCGGCAGCATTTCACGGACGACCTCGACTTTTCCCGGGTCAGTCTCTAATCCCGTGCCTGTGATAACATGACCCAGGTATTTTATTTTGCCAAACAGAAACTTGCACTTTTGTCTATTAGCAAACAGGCTAAACTTTTCAAACACTTTTTTTAAGTCATTTAAGGCTGGCCGCACACGCACGTTTTCCGTATTCGTTTTCCACATTTGGACATCCGAACGCATGGAATCAGTAGAAAATACATTAACCGACGCACACGTTCGCTTTTTTTTCCTCACGCACGTACGTTTCGAGTGCAAGCCGGCGCATTCAGAGAAACCTACTGGAAAAACCTAATGACGTCATGCGGAACGCAGCGCTTGCATACATTTTGTTTGAGCCGGCGCATACGTTCGTAAATTTCTATTCAGTATTCAGTACTATCTGTACTGGTGTGTGTAAATTCCGAATGAAGAAAAACGAACGTTTGCGCTTGTCTCACGGAATTCTGATTCGAAATTCCGCATTAGGAAATCGAATACGGAAAACGTGCGTGTGCGGCCAGCCTAAATGTTTGCTGAAGCTCGGCGATAGCACCATAATGTCACCTAAGTACACCAGTATGTTCACATTACTGAAAGTTCTCTTGATTCGGTCTAAACACCGTTGGAAGCTACTACCCGCCATTTTCAAGCTGATACACATTGTTTTGACGGCTGACCACCCATACTGTAAAAAAATGGTTCACTTTGCCAATGTCACCCCTGTTTCAGGGAAGGACGGCAAGAGTTGCAAGGCTTATGTTCATTTGAGATTGGGTTTTTATATTGTAGGTCCATATGCGGCATGTGTTAGCGCGAAATTATACATATCTGCTTGTGGGAATGCATTTAATATAAATCTTAAATGATATATATATCTTTGCAGATTAGATTAGATTGAAGTTGAAGGTCCCGAAAGCAGTCACGAACGCGGTCTTCGGCTGGTCTCCCTCCCTGGCTTTTATCTGCCAATATCCGTTACGCAGGTCAAGTGTTGACATGCAGGCAGTTTTGTTAGCTCCATGCAGGAGGTCGTCGATCCTGGGAACAAGGATAGGCGGGAACAGTGACAGCGTTTAGTTTCCTGCAGTCCAGGCACTCCCGGACGCCGCCATCCTTCTTGGGGACCACGGTGACTCGCATTCCTCTATTATGCCCTTTTCCTATATTCCCCTCTATTTTGCATTCTTCTTAAAATTTCTTATCACATTAATGTAAAAAATAAAAATGAATAAACCTCCAAGTCTGCAGCTGACTCCAGCAAAGTATGCAACTCCAGCTTATCTATTTACATTAAAACGATTCATTTCATGTAATATATATAGCGGCCTCTTGAAAATGATGTAAGCAAGTCAAAAGTACTTCTAAAATCTATAATATATATTTATGAGGATAATTTATTTTTTATTTAATTAATACATGACAAAAGAGCGCCGTTTTTGTGTGTGTCACACCTCAAGGGCCCTCCTAATCATGAATGAGATATTTTATAAAGGTGCTGTTTGAGTGCTTTTTTAAAAATGCCAACAGATTCCGAAACCCTCACTCCGGGTGGCAGTCTGTTCCACTCCATTGGTCCCGCAAACCGGAAAGCGCGATCCCCAAAATTAGTGCATATTTGACGGCGAGGCTGCATCAACCTGACAGCTCGACACCCTGCTGACCTAAGTGTCCGCCCCCTCACACTCACCTCAACGGGGGAAAACATGTCTGCCAGATATGATGGAGCCAAACCATTTAGAGCTTTAAATACCATCAAACACACACGGTAGACCACCCTCTCAGGAAAACGAAGCCAATGTAGTTCTTTCAACAGCGGAGTGATGTGAGAGAATTTGGACATCCCGAAGATCAGTCTTGCCGCCGCATTCAAAACATACTGAAATCTGTTCAGTTGCTTCTTTGACTGGCCGATATAAAGTGTGGAACAATAATCGATTCGGGACATCACAAAAGCACTCACCAATGTTTTAACCACACCCGGCGGTAGACACCTCCTGATAGCCCTTATTTGGCGTAGGCCAAAAAATGAAGCGGCTATTGTTTTGTCAACCTGCTCCTCCATTGTGAGATTCCGATCCAGCATAACTCCCAAAAGTCTCACAGAGTTAGAAGGCTGGATCAAACTTCCCCCAATGGAGAGAGGTGCCCCATTATCCAGGAGGTGATCGCGCCTGGATGTGGCCGACCACATAAGTTCCATCCACCCACCCACCTCCATGATGCAAGCAGACATCCTGCCTTTAAGGTCTTCAGTCTCATTGGGCCGACACTGAGAGTAAATCTGCCAATCATCAGCGTAAGAATGAGCAGAAAGGCTGTACTTTTCGACTATACTCTCAATGTCGACTGTGTAAAGTAAAAAAAGGACTGGACCCAGCACGGAACCCTGCGGAACCCCAGAGGTGAGTGAGTAGACAGGTAAGACATCATCACAAATACGTACCGCCTGCTTGCGACCTACCAGGTAGGAGTTCATCCACTCCAGGGCCCCATTTCTCAAACCATACGAGCCCTCCAATCTATTTATCAGTATTTCATGACTAACAGTGTCGAAAGCCGCACTCATGTCCAGAAGTGCCAACAAGGCAAGATTGCCCTGCTCCATTGCCGATATCATATAAGACATGACCTTGAGCATACCAGTTTCTGTAGAGTGGCCTTTTCGATATGCTGATTGCCATTTCGGCATGAGGTTATTAGTTTCCAGATACGATACCAGCCGGAGAGAGAAAATCCGTTCCAACACCTTGGACAAGAACGGCAAATTCGACACCGGTCTGTAGTTAGAGAGATCACAAGGACTAAGTTGGGGCTTTTTTAAAATGGGAGTTATGAATGCCATTTTCAAAGACGCAGGGACAGTGGCCTCCACTAGGCTACCATTAATAACCTTTACAATAAATGGGGCCAACTGTGAGATGCATTCTTTCAGAACCCACGTCGGCACAGGGTCAAGATCGCACTGCTTGTTGGGTGACTTCGCTATTACACCTGAGATCTCCTCAATGTTAGTTTCATCAAAAAACCCAAGACGTGAATTGCCACCAGTTACAAAACCAGCAGAACCCACGCCCAAGGTATTCTCAAAGTGCTGTGCGAAATCAGCGGCAGCTGAAGTCACGACCGGACCGACCCGAGATCCGCCAGACAGGTTCTCCAGAAATTTCCACAGTTGTTGAGGATTTTTAGTCCCAGAAAATTTATTACGAAAAAAGATGGATTTTTTCTGGAGAAAAGTAGATCTGTACTCCCTCTGAGCACTGATCCACATGTCCCTGGTGCAACCTGGTTTGACATTCCTGAAATTTTTTTTGTGCTTGCGCATACTGCGCTTCAATACACGGCACTCATTGTCAAACCAGATTGCACTTCTGCGATCTTTAACAATTTTCACAGTTATGGGAGCATGCTGATCAATTAGGCGCTTAAGAGTGTTATTGTACAGATCCACTAGCCCGTCCGGATGCATCGAGACAAAGGTCTCCGGATCACAAACTGGTGAGAGCGACAAATCAAATTTAAAAAAATTAAAATTAAAAATAAAAACAAATTGTACCTATAAGGCTACGGGGCGAGTAAAATTTAATAATGTACGACCGGTTTCAGAAACAATGTTTCCATCATCAGGTACAAAATATTACTGACTAACAAAATAAAATATAAATTAGTGTAACATTCTTTTAAGGGGTGGGAGTAGTGGAGGGGGGGAGGGGTGAGGAAGGGAACAGAGCGCTGGGATTGTTGGTGACAGATTTATTATTATTTCTAGGAAACAAGGTCAGGAGAGGAGATGGATTAGGGATCAAAAAGTTATTTAGTAAGGAATTGACAGTACTTGAATTTTTATTAATTTCTATGGTCTCGAGAGCTGTTAAAGTCGGTCTGTATGTGTTTGTATGAAGAAGTTTGATTGTATGTTTATTAAAAGTATGTCCTGATTCTATAATGTGGTTGGCAAACTCAGAGAAGTTATTATTAGATAGACAACGCCTGTGTTCGTCCATTCTAATTTTTAAACTCTACAAGTCTGCCCAATGTATACTCGATTGCAGTCGCCACACCGAACTTCGTATACTCCACATTTTTGTAAAATGTCCATTTTCGATTTAGAATTACAAAGTAAGTTTCCCAATTTATTATTGGTGTAAAACGCAGGTCTGATAGAGTCGGGTAGAATCTTGGAGATTTTGGAAGAAATTTCACCCAAGAATAGTACTTTCCTCCAAGGTCGGTCTAGGTCCTCTCGAGTGTTATAAGAGTGGTAAATGTGTTGTCTGTAGGTATAGTGTTGTTTTGGTTTTTTTGTTGAGTAATTTGTCTATTATTTTGATGTCATATCCGTTATTGAAAGCAATTTGTCTAATAGTGTCAAGTTCGGTTCTGTGGTCAGCATCTGTTAGTGGAGTCCTGATAAGTCTCTCAAGCATGGAGTGGAAACTTGATAGCTTGTGTGAAATTGGGTGCGTGGAAGAAGAATGAATAATGGTGTCGGTGTGTGTGGGTTTTCTATAAATAGAATATGCAATCTTGTTATCACTTATTTTAAGAGAATAGTCAAGGAAATTAAGAGTATTATCAGGGTTAGATTCTAATGTAAAATTTATGTTAGGATGTAATTTATTGATAAATTCTAAGAGTGAACTAAGTTGTCGGTTGATTCCCTTAAATAACTACTCCCTCCACTACTCCCACCCCTTAAAAGAATGTTACACTAATTTATATTTTATTTTGTTAGTCAGTAATATTTTGTACCTGATGATGGAAACATTGTTTCCGAAACCGGTCGTACATTATTAAATTTTACTCGCCCCGTAGCCTTATACAATTTGTTTTTATTTTTAATTTTAATTTTTTAAAAATGAAAGGTTACAAAGTGAATGCCTCATCAATTAATGATATAATCAAATTTAAATTTGTTTATGTCAAAACCGTTCCAGGATCTGGTAATAATTTTCCTGTAAACTGGAATCGGGCGTCCTATATTAAGGTATGAAATCACCAGCCTGTGATCCGAGAGACCCACGTCTTTAACCTCCGTCCTGGAAGGCGCGTCCTCCTCCCTGGTAATGACCACATCCAGCAGGCCGCCCGCATCATGAGTGGGAGCATTGACCCACTGAATACAGCCATAGTCAGCAAGCAGGGCAGTGAGATGAACACTATTTGTGTCATCTCTACGCTCAAGCCTGACATTGACATCCCCGAACACCAGAAACGTCTCATTTCGAGTCATGAGAAACTCAAAAAGTTGACGAAATTCCGAGAAAAATTCCGCCGTCACGGGCCTAGAGCCCGGACGGTAGACCACGGCCACGGTGAAAGATGTTACAAGGACACCCGACACACAAGACACTCAAAGGTGGTAGTGGAGAAGATATTTATCCTCTTCATACGGAAACCTGAACGCGCCAATAAAGCAACGCCGCCGTGTTTGACCCAAGAGATACTCTCCGACCCACCACTGCGCCGCGGCTTCACCCGCGCTTTCTCGAGCGTCGCGTATCCCAGAGCACGCAGTCCGCGCAAAGCCACTGAGTCGTGACTCTCATGCCACGTCTCCACCAGGGCAAGGATGCCAATGTCGAAGCTTTTACATAAATCATCAATATCATAAATTTTATTAATAATATAATCTATAGTTATAATCTAATAAATATAATCTAAGTTGCAAGGTTATATTCATTCAAAGCTCTCAGATGTATGCCCACAAACAAACACGTGTAGTTCGCGCTTACAAATGCTGATTGTGTACTTATAAATAAAATCCAAACCTCAAATGAACATAAGCCCTGCAACTCTTGCTGACATTCCCTGAAACAGGGGTGACATTGGCAAAGTGAACCATTTTTTACAGTATGGGTTTGAGTCGTATGGGAAATTGACGAAAGAATTGGAAAAGCGTGCTAGTAGAGGAAGAAGTGTAATGGGAACGATTGGAAGAATTGCAAGAAATAGGAAACTTACGAAGAATATGAGATTGGCGGTCCACAATGGCATATTGGTTCCGACATTGATGTATGGAAGTGAGGCGTGGACAGTTAATGAATGTGAGCTGAGTAAAGTATGTACGGTTGAAATGGCTTACCTGAGAGCAATGGCTGGAAAAACACTGAATGATAGAGTACGTAATGATTGGGTGATGAACGAGTGTGGTATAAAAGAGAATATGAGAATGAAAGTACAAAAAAGTACGATGAGATGGTTCGGACATCTCGAAAGAATGGATGATGAACGACTAACGAAGAAAGTGTACAAAGGAAATGTCAGAGGAAAGCGCGGAAGGGGAAGGCCGAGGAAAGAATGGTTAGACCAAATAGGTGAGATTGCGAAAGAATGGAACCTGCAGAGTGAAAATAAGAGAAGAGTATGTATGAAAAAGGTGATGAATATTGAGGAAATGAAAGTGGTTTGTAAGGACAGAAAAAAGTGGAGGCGCATCTGCGGAGGTACCGGCCACCCCTAGTGGAAAGGCGGCAGGATACAGTACAGATGGGTGGTCAGCCTCATACCAACCTATAAGTCAAGGAACTTGAGGTGAAATAAACGCTCAACTTGTGAAAATAAAACTCTGTGTTTTAGAAAAACCTATATTTTCTCATAATATATTGCACTTAAAAATACACCCATATTTTTTTTTTTCTTTGACGCCTCCTCTGCCCAAGGTTCCTCAAAGTTTACCAAATACCTTGAGGTTTACCAAATACCTTGAGGTTTACCAAATACCTTGAGGTTTACCAAATTTAAACAATTTCAGTTGGGCGTTCCAGCCATCCCTGCAGTAGAGTGCCCCAGCTCCTGGACGTACCTCACGTCCTGTGGCACTTGCAGGTGCAACACTCTGATTGCGTTGCGTTCCTTATTGCAGTTCAGCCGGCAATTGGCTTGGTCGGTTACGCAAATTTTGTTGCTTCCAAATACAATACAGTTTTATATGAGCATCCTTGTACTGGAGACAGGACAGGTTGGGCAGCTTGCATCTATGGCACTTCTTCCTTGCACAGAGATGATTGCTTATTTTTTACTTCTTCAATAAATTATTTTCTTCCACAGTGGATATCTGCAGAGGTGGCGCTTTATGCTTTGATGCATAACTTAAATGGGGAAACATTCTGATGAAAGTGTCAAAGGAGCTCCCTCCCCCCACAAACTGCAAGAACTTTAGCCAGTCTCGGTGGATGTTGAACGTGGTGGAGTAGTTCCTGAGTTGTTCAGGAAGGACAGCGCTGTGGCTGAAGGTGAGGACAGCTACCTTCTTGTAGTTGTGGTGTTTGTCCTGCCTGTGCGCGTGCAGCAGCTTGAATAGCAGCTTGTCCATGTCCTTATAGATGCTCACCGGCTGGCCGTCCCTGGGTGGCTCGCTGCAGCCTCCAGGGGGCAGCACGTACACCACCCTGTCCGCCTCCGTGAAGGCCCTGCTGCACCACAGCACCGGGTCATTGTGAGCAGTTCTCTGCGTGTCTGTCTCGTACATCATGTCCCAGCCAATATCCCGCTGGAGAACTTTAACCAAGTTGCGGATTTTCTCCAGGCTGCTGCTTTCTGCTTGAGGATGAATGAGGAGGACTTTTGGAGTTGTCCTTGATTTCCCTGAAATAATTCAATTCATTCAAATACATTCTGTAAAAAACAATCAGTTTGGAAAGCAAAGAACACTTACGAATTTCAAAGATGATGAGGCATGTGAGGTAGACGGCCACGAGCAGGCAGCCGGCCAGCAGGCCCCACAGCACGGTGTACACGATCACTCCATCAGGCTCTGCTGACAAGAACTTTAACATCATCTTCTGTTTGGACTAATGAACTTCTAATTTTTATGCAGCACATTACTAAAATGCATCTTAACTACTTCACAATTTTGGCCTGTTCGGCCATTTTACAGGTTCAACTAGATTAATAACAACAGTCTGGCTTAAGGTGATGTTGGTAAGCATCTATCAGTATCCCAGAGGTCCTCCAGTTGCCATTCACACAAAAAAAACACACTATCCCTATGTACACATTATCTACAACATATAATATATGATCTAAGTTGTAAATATAAACTAACATTTAAAATTAATATTAACCCTTTGGCTGCGGCTGGCATGCATAGATGTCATGACGTAACTTGCATACAGTGCGGCTGGCATCTATACATGTCATCAAAGTTTATAGCTTTTCCTGACATCGGTGTTCAAATTTTTCAAACTTTTTTGTTGCTTACATTATAGGTACACTAATAAAATCCCATATTATACATATTTTGAAAATATTCTTTCTCAAATATTTCGTCAGAACAGATGGATCTCTCGTCCCGCGCGTGTGTACCAATGTTTACAAACAAAATCCAGGCAAGTATACTTTATTCAGATAGATATAACAGCTTACGTTTTTTGTTTTTTTGTAAAATAACTAATATATGTTTCTCTTTAGTGACGAGTATTTAAGTGAGTAAAAAAAATGTTTAAAACCTAATGGATATAAAATCTAGTTATGGAATGTGCGTATAATATATATTTTTAAGTAGTATTGTTGTGATTTACTTGTTTTTATATAAAACAACAAGTGAAAACATGTGTTGAAAGTTTGTGATTTGTGTTTCTGGATAACTAATGAATATACTTTTTCATAAATTTTGAAGTTTCATCAAGTAATCAAGGTAGGAAATCAATTTATGTGTAAAAAAATAACCTCAAAAAAGTATTCCGTTCTGGCGGTGCGTATGTAGCAAATAAATTCAGAATCGAAACGGTTAAATTCATGCCCACAAGCACACAATATGTGTAAGTTCCCGCTTACTGCATGTGCAAAACTTGATATCCATCTGTTCTTGCAAGGTATTTTCTTTGGCACTCTCTAATCATTCATTCTCTCCATATTATTATTATTATTATATATATATTTTTTTTATTAGGAAGACCAACAGCGTTAAAAAACAGGATTAAAAACAACAGTAGACACAAGAAGCCAATAAGAGGTCCTCACGTATAAAGACAATTTAAATTAAACAAAGGAGAAGAGTATTACAAGAGATTATACAAAATTAAAAAAAAAAAAACAATAGAAAGAAAATATAAACTAAAAATAGTAATGGGAGACATAATTAAACAAAGTTGAAAGACAATAAAAAAAATAAAGTAAAAATAGTAATGAGAGATACAACCTAGGATACAAAGAAGTTCTGCGTCATCCGCTGTCTTACCAACGTTGCTTTAGAATTGAAGAGGTCAAAATCAAAATGGTCTGCGTTATGATTAAAACTGTCACTTGCACGCCACATAAATGCATTTTGTCTATAGTAAGTGTGGGAAGGTAAGTTTATTGGACAGGGATTTCTAAGTGGTTCAACAGGTACGTTAATATTTATCAGGGAGAGGAGATCTGGACAGTCGATGGAACCTGAGGTGATGTTTAAAAGGAATACTATATCTGCTAGTTCACGACGGGTTGACAAAGGTAGTAGGTGATGTCTTTTGCAGAGGTCAATGTAGTTCTCAGATCTGTAATTTGTCTTGATTCGAAAACAAAGATAGCGTAAAAATTTTTTTTGAACATTCTCTATTCGATTTCTATGGTTTTCGTATGTAGGATTCCAGACCTGAGAGGCATACTCAAGATTACTACGAACGTAAGTACAATAGAGAATCTTGAGAGTTTTAGCATTGGTGAATTCCACTGAGTTGCGTTTGATGAATCCTAATGCCTTTAGGGCCTTAGAAACAACAAAATCTATATGTTTATCAAATATAAGCTTGGAGTCATGTAGAATACCGAGGTCACGTACTTGACTATCTTTACGTAGGATTTCCCCCTTGAGTATATAGTCGGAGCTTATTACACTTCTATTACGGGTAAAGGTTACTGTCCTGCATTTTTATGGGTTGAGATATAGTAGATTATTAGAACAATACACCTCCAGACGCGACAGATCTGATTGAAAGGCAAAAGCATCTTCATTGGATTTTATAGCAGCAAAAATTTTCATGTCATCTGCAAAACTTAGTAGGTTAGAGCAGTGTTTTTCAACCTTTTTCATGACACGACCCCCCTAGTATCAAAAAATATTTCGCGACCCCCCAACCCTTTTTTTAATATATTTAATTTAATATTATAATTTTAGCTCTTATCGACTTTTTATTTAAGTCTCACAAATTATATGTTGTAAAAAAAAACTTAAGTTTTCTCGACCTCTCGCGACCCCCCTACAGAGGCTCCGCGACCCCCCAGGGGGTCGCGACCCACAGGTTGAAAAACGCTGGGTTAGAGTGATGAAAACAAGAGTCAATATCATTTGTGAAAATAACAAATAATAGGGGGCCAAGTATGGACCCCTGTGGTACACCACTGGGTATGTTGACCCAGCTGGAAATGTAGTTAACTACGACTGCTTGAGATCGATTATTAATGTAAGAAGAGAACCATCGCAGTAAATCTCTAACGGTGTTATTCTTAGACATTTTCGTCGCCCTTTGAACCCACGTTTTGCTTAATTTTGATTCTTGAACATTTCTGAAGTAGTTAGGCTTGCGTCTCGAGCTCAACGCCCGCCCAAATCTAACCTCCAAATGTATGCGAAGTTAGGCCGAGACAAAACCGGCTCGGAGACGGTTTTGTGGTACAGTCGATTTTGACAACTGCCGTATTTAATATTAAATCGTAAATATTTGCTTTATTTCTGTTTTGTTTTGCGATTTGTTTTTGTCATTTTGGTCAAATTGACAGAATTCAGCATCTTTTTGCTAATCAATCGCTTTTTGAGGCACAAAACACACAAAATTAAAAAGCAAAAGATATCGTTTGACAGATTGCATCACGGCTCGCGGCAAATTTCTCAATGTGACTCATTTTAAAAAATTGAAGTTATGTATATAGTTTAAAATAAGTGAAGAGGATATTTAACACTCTACGAACACATATGATACACTTTTTCCATCTGAAATAAAATATTTACTTGCATTTCGGCCGACATCTGATTTGTTTACAAACAAAACGGTCAGCCGTCCGCCATTGTGACGTCAGCGATGAGACTTGCCGCGGCCATATTTGTGTGGTCGTCCGTAACGCATATTCCCCACATTTGGTTTATTTTTCCCGATCCACAAAAAATATACGGATTCATTTGGCTAATCAATTGTTTTCAAAGTTGTTTTAATTATAAATTGCATAACAAATTTATAAATTGATTATTTGCTTTTATTTTTCATCTTTTGATTCGTTATTGTCAATGGTTATTGTTTAAATAATTATTTAAATACGACTGAAAATTCCCTATTCTTTAAGTAATATTTATAAAGTGACATCTCTAGAACAGATTATTTTTTTAAATACGACATTGAACGGACGTAATTTCAGCTGTCCAAAATTGGTCGCAGGCTTAACTGTTCCTACGTTACACTATGAACGAGAATCAATATTTCAAATTTGGTCTAGTCCGGCTTTGTGCCCAGACTAAGTAGTCGCCAGTTAGGCCGACGGCGAAATATGACAAGTAAGAATAACACCGTAAATCAATAAATATTATGTCCAAACCATTTTAATAAACTTCATATTATCTAGGTTTTTTGCAGTAACTTCGTGAAAGTTCATCTTTACAATTTAAAAAAATTAAAAAACTTCTTTTTATCTTCACTTTCACACTTTTTCTTGCCCCACATTCTTCTCTTGCAATGAAAGATAGCCTCGTGCTACCCAGGGTGAAGTACCTTGACAGGGAGAGCTGAACCCACCATAGTATATCCTGGCTCCTGTGACAGGCGTGCAGGCAGCTGGCCCGCAGGAGGGGCTGGTCTGCAGCAGCGAGTAGGAGTGCTGGCCAGAGAAGAAGTTGGTGAGGTGGTGGCGGGCCTCCTGCAGGCCGCTGCTCACCGTGATGTCCTCCTGCTGGCAGGAGCTGTTGTTGTTGGTGCAGTAGGCCAAGCGGTAGGTGGCGCTCCCCCGCAGCCAGGGCGGCGGCACCACATGCACCTCCACCACGCTCACCTCACTGAGGTTCAGATACGTGAACGGGATGTACTCCGTCGACCATGGATCTAAAATACAAAATTAATCAATATTCTTTGTCCAGTTAACGGCAAGTTATAGATACACGGAATTCGTAAAAGGCTAGATCTGTTGGTAAATGTCAAAAACTAAATAAAATATGCTAAAAATAAGCATTGTTTTGCTAATATTAATGTCATCAGTCTCCCACAGATGGACATGACAATAATAATAATAATATAGAGAATTTATAAAATATTTCTTCTCACACCGCTGCACAAACTAACACATCCACATTTTTTTTTTCACTCTGTCCTTGCCTCCTACTATACGAGGGTTGACGCAAATGCAGTCTGTCAAGATAAATTAATATTTAAAGAGATATCAAGAGGAGTTAAGTTTACAGAAAATAATGCCTTTATTTATTAATCTTAACTGTTCCTTGACTTATAGGTTGGTATGCGGCTGACCACCCATGCTGTAAAAATGGTTCACTTTGCCAATGTCACCCCTGTTACAGGGAAGGACGGCAAGAGTTGCAGGGTGTATGTCCATTTGAGATTTGGTTTTTATGTTGTAGGCTCACATGAGGCATGTGCAAGCGCGAACTTGTACATGTCTGGTTGTGAGAATGCATGTAATGTGAATCTCCAATGTAACCTATATTTGCAACTCAGATTAGATTATTTATTTATTTATTTATTTATAAATTCACGACACTTAGTGCCTTTTACAATACATACTAAAAATAGTGTTATAAATACAAGAGTAAGTAAAAAGTATAAAATGAAACAACAAATATATCAGAACTACAATTGAAAACTATCCGGGATAAAAAAGTAACATAAAACAAAATAATGATTACATAAGTAGGTATTAATACTTTAAAAAAATAGAGAGATGAGATAAAAAATCAAGAAAAAAGACAGCTTATGAATGTATAAATAGTAAGCAGAAATTAGAAGTAAGTAGCTGAATATAAAAACACAATTAAAAATAAGATTGAAAAAGACTTATAAATACCTATATATGAAAGTAAAATGAAACAAAACAAACACAATAACAAAAACTATATAAAAATAAGAATAAAAATCAAAGTTACTATATAGAGAAAAAATATAAATCAAAAATCAAAATAAATATACAAGCAACAGAAATAAAAACATTATTCATCCAAAAAGTACCTCAACAGACCAGCTCTATACCTATCAAAGTTATTGTTGGGTGGGTCAAAGTCTAGTGTACAGGTATTACCACTACGTTGAAGGCGATTTATGCAACTGTTATATTGTGCATTTGTATTGGAAGCTACAGGGCGATAAGGAATAATGTGTCGTGATCCTTGACGAGGGATTAAAAAATTTAACTCGCCCAGCAACGACGGACAGTCTATAAGTCCATTTTTTATTTTATAAAGGGTCAACAAGTCAATGATTTTGCGTCTTTCCAGTAAATTATTTAATTTAAGAAAAGAGTTCAAAAGGATGGGATCAAAATTAGAAATAGGAATTTTAAGCTTGTAATTTATAATTTTCAAGAATTTAATGTGAACTCTTTCAATATTATCTATATGAACCGTATAATGAGGAGACCAGACGGGTGAGCAGTATTCCAGACAACTACGGACCAGTGAAGTGTATAACAATTTTATTGTAGTGGTGTCACGAAAATCCTTAGTAATGCGGAACACAAAACCAAGCATTTTCAAACCTTTAGCACATACGAGGGTGGGGTGAAAAGTTTCCGGCCTGACCAAGAGATGGTGCCACTAGGTCTACTTTTGGAGCGGCGTCCTACAGTATCATTCCTACCGAGCTTGTATGCACAGGTTCAGCCCAATCGCTACGTTAGTTTGCGTTTGAGAGCACATCTCGTGAGACGCTTCCGTTGTTTACCTTAAAATGGAGAAATTGGAAAAACGTGCTGTCATCAAATACTTCTATTTGAAAGGTTTTACACCAAAACAAATAAAAGAAGAGATCGATTCAACACTAGGAGACTCTTCCTCATCATATTAAACTATTAAGCAGTGGGTTTCTGAATTTAAAATGGGTCGTGTGAACACCTCTGACAACCCTTGCTCAGGACGGCCCGTTGAGGTCACAACCTCAGAAATGATTGAGAAAATCCATAAAATATTGTGGAAGACCGCAGGTTGAAAGTGCGTGAGATAGCTGAGACCTGTACGATATCAGATGAACGTGTGCGAAATATTTTGCATAACCATTTGAACATGGAAAAGCTGTGTGCAAGGTGGGTGCCGCGTTTGCTAACGTTAGACCAAAAATTGCTTCGAAAAACCATTTCTACCGACAATTTGGCGCTGTATAGGTGTAATCCAAACGATTTTTTGCGTCGATTCATAACTGTCGATGAGACTTGGGTCCACCACTACACTCCTGAAAATAAAGAACAGTCAAAACAGTGGGTTGGAAAAGGGGAACCAACTCCAAAGAAGGCAAAAACAATTTTATCGGCTAACAAGGTTATGGCTACTGTTTTTTGGGATGCGAGAGGAATTATCCACATTGATTACCTTGAAAAGGGTAAGACTATCACTGGTCAATACTACGCAGAGTTATTACAACGTTTGAAGCAGGAGGTACAAATTAAACGACCTCATTTGGCGAAGAAAACAATTTTGTTTCATCACGATAACGCACCAGCGCATTCGTCGATTGTTGCCATGTCCAAAATCCACGAATTGAAGTTTGAATTGATGCCGCATCTCCCTATTCTCCAGACTTAACCCCCAGCGATGATTACCTGTTCCCTAAACTCAAAAAATGGCTTGGCGGTAAAAGATTCAAGAACAACGAAGAAGTTATCGAAGCTGTAAATCAGTATTTTGAGGAGCTTGACGAATCTATGTTTAAAACTGGCATAACTAAATTAGAACACCGTTATGAGAAATGTATCAGTGTTGATGGAGATTATGTTGAAAAATAAAGCATAATTTTTTTAAAAAAAAAATGTTTTTCTTGGTCAGGCCGGAAACTTTTCACCCCACCCTCGTACATTGGTTATATGTGGAACAAATGATAGCTTCTGGTCAAATATCACTCCCAAATCCGAGACTTCAGTCACTGTTCCTAGACTTGAGTTGTTAATAGAGTAAATAAAATGGATGGGGTTTTTAACTAGTTGTTTGGTATTAGATTAACTAGATTAGATTAACTGGATTAGATTACCTGGATTAGATTAACTAGTTGTTTGGTATGAGGCTGACCCCCGTACTGAAAAAAACTTTGTTCACTTTTGCAATTGCCACCCCGATTTCAAAACACGGCGTTAAGAGTTGCTAAGTTCATGTCCATGTGAGATTTTATTTATTTTGTAGGAACCTACACATAAAAAGGCACACCGGTCCGCAGTCTAGTGGTCAAAACTTTGAATCCAGATTGGAAGGAAGTGGGTTCGAATTCCGGCGGAGCACAAAAAAAGGTCTCTTTTTTAAAATTGGCGCTTCGTTGGGTTGCAAAATTAATCTGTCTCTGTCAAAGGTCGGTCACAATAGATCGATCCGGCTTTTCAACAACTGGGTCTTGCATGAGAATTGGAGCTTTCTACAGCGACGACCAAGCTCGCAGAGGGCTCGAGGGAGAAAGGGTTGGATTCACACTAAAACAGCGCTCATCGAATAAATCATCCTAATATTATATTTTTTACTATTATTGTACAACATGTGAGGTTATGCATTAAATATATGCCGTACTTAAATGGCAATAGGGCTTTATCTATACTTATAAAACCAAAAAAGCGTTCGTTGGTAATGCGATAAAATGGTGAAGGACTAAACAGTTTTGGCTGTCTTTCGTTTCAGAATAAAGTACGTAATCTGAGAAGGGTTATAGCGTACAAAAAAGTTGATAAAATAACGCAGAACATGTTTAAATTTGTAAAATGCTGAACGTCGTTTTTATATGGGAATTGATCATTTCCAACTTCATCTACTAATTGACAGATTTTTGTTCCATATTCAAATTTCATTAAATGTGTTCGGTTTGAAATATTGTAAGAGGTTAAACAAAATCAAATTATTAAAATAAACTGGTAGGTACAAAATTTGAAAATGGAATAAAAGATTTTATTCATCAACAGCCTTTACCAAACAGAGAACTCTTTTTTAAAAATTGGAATTTAGCTTTTCAACTGTCAAAGTCATGAAAAGTGTTCAAGGTTAAATAAATAAGTCTTTAATCTCAGTTACAAATATATGCACACATTTAAGGTTCATATTGAATGGATGCCCAAAAGGAAACACATGTTGGTTTGTGCATACACATAATTCATGTTTATTTTCAAAATAAGACCCAACTGCAAATCCCAAATAACAACGGTGCAATTTGTGCTGACTTAACTTTAAACAGGCAGAAGGGAAACAATTTGTACACCAACTTACAAGTCGAGGACTTATAATCTAAGTTGCATAAAGACATATGGTGGCACTTTCAACATTTCTTAGATCCGTCTAATCTAATCTAATCTAAGTTGCAAAGATATGTTACATTGGAGATTCACATTACATGCGTTCTCACAACCAGACACGTAAAGTTCGCGCTTGCACATGCCTCATGTGAACCTACAACATAAAAACCAAATTTCAAATGGGCATACACCCTGCAACTCTTGCCATCCTTCCCTGAAACAGGGGTGACATTGGCAAAGTGAACCATTTTTACAGCATGGGTGGTCAGCTGCATACCAACCTATAAGTCAAGGAACATACACAAAAAATTACATTTCAAAACATATAATCTAAGTTGCAAAGATATTTTGTCATTTTAGACTCATATTAAATACATGCCCAAAAGTAAGTACATTGTTAGTACATGCTTACACATGCTACATGTGTACATAAACTTTGCAACTCCTGCCATTTTCGCTGAAACCAGGGGGGCATTGGCAAAAGTGAACCAAGTTATACTACATACTCCATCTTCTTACTTAACGGCAAGTTATAGATACACGGAATTCGTAACAAAACGTAAAATTCGTAATCTGTTGATAAATGTTGTAACTAAATAAGGTCAGCACTTTTTTATAATGTTTAACTTTCACTGTGTTCCGGCAGATGTGCTAACAAAAATAATCATATTTTTTCTACAATTCCACACTAAGCCGACCAGACCCTACCAATACATAGATATTTTGCACTCTGTCTGCTATCCGGTCTGTGGCATACTGTCAAACGTAGGGAGCTCCAAATCGATGTTATTTAAAAAAGTAAAAAATAGGCTGATTTATTTGGTGAGCGCTGTTTTTATGTGTATCACACCTCAAGAGCCCTCTGCGAGCTTGGTCGTCGCTCTAGAAAGCGCCAATTCTCAAGAAAGACCCAGTTGCTGTAAGGCTGGACAGGGCTGTAGCTAGAGTCGAATTTGATGTAGGGCAGCATTGGTTACAAGTAGGGCGGAAGTAAAAAAAATATCATAATATCTGCCCTCGAAGCACGGGTCAGTGATGTACATGGTGATTTTTTGTTTTCCCACAAAATAATAAAGTAATGAGAATTTTGAAAAAAAAATCACGTAAGTACAAATTATTTGGTTAGCCAAAAATATTTAATAAAAAAAATATTTAAAAAAAATGTGAAATCTCTCCATTAACATAATAATAAAAATATTTAAAACATCTGAGTTTTACGATTCCCCATGTTATTAAAAATGCGAAGAACTTCGTTCAGATCAACTGATTTTGTTTAAACTGATCTGCGTAAAGTTTGGTTAATTTCTACATTTTTTTTATCTCAAGCTATGAACAAACAATTTAATTATAATAATTTGTCTTAGTTTTTGGTATTTTTAAGGTAGGGCATTGCCCCACAATGCCTTCCCCCCCCCCCCCCTAGCTACGGCTGTGAGGCTGGATAGACCTTTTCGCACGTTTAATAATACAGAGCAATAACTCAAAAATTGGGAAAGTCGAGATTTTATAATAAAACGCAAGAACAATGCGAGAAGAATAAGTAGAACGCGACAGCCGTTAAATTTGGACGAATATGACCGAGATAAAAAATCGGTCGCCTTTTTCATCCCATACAAGTTGTACTGGCTGTCTGAACTTCAAACGTGATTTCCCAACATTCTTATTTTTTGAGTTATTGCTCTTTATTATTAAGCGTACGTTTTGATGACCGGTCTTTGGTCAAGGTTTATGAATTTTCAACCCAGCCGAGCAAATTTGAAAATATAGATGTTTTTTTTTTGCTCCACCGGGAATCGAACTCACAACCTTCCATTCAGAGTTCGAAGTGTTACTACTGAACTACAAACCTGTCACAATTAACTGTCAATTTTATTTTGAAATCTTTGAATTGTTTTGAAAATAATACAAAATGTATATATTAAGTTTTGGAGCTATCCCATCAATATACAAAAAAAAACATTGCAGTGTGTGTTTTTTCGCCGCTACACAAACCACATGCACATATTTTTTATCACTCACAAGGGTTGACGCAAATGCAGTCTGTCAACATAAATTAATATTATTTAAAGAGAGATCAAATGAGTAAGTTTAGAGAAAATAATGCCTTTATCTATTAATCTTTACTAGTTGTTTGGTATGAGGCTGACCCCCATACTGAAACAAACTTGGTTCACTTTTGCAATTGCCACCCCGATTTTAAAACACGGCGTTAAGAGTTGCTAAGTTCATGTTCATGTGATATTTGATTTATTTTGTAGGAACCTACACATAAAAAGGCACACCGGTCCGCAGTCTAGTCGTCACAACTTTGAATCCAGATTGGAAAAAAGTGGGTTCGAATTCCGGCGGAGCACAAAAAAAGATATCATTTTTAAAATTTGCGCTTCGTTGGGTTGCAAAATTAATCTGTCTCTGTCAAAGGTCGGTCACAATAAATCGATCCGGCCTTTCAACAACTGGGTCTTGCATGAGAATTGGAGCTTTCTACAGCGACGACCAAGCTCGCAGAGGGCTCGAGGGAGGGAGGGTGTGATTCACACAAAAACAGCGCTCATCGAATAAATCATCCTAATATTATATTTTTTACTATTATTGTACAACATGTGAGGTTATGCATTTAATATGTGCCGCACTTAAATGGCAATAGGGCTTTATAGATTATAGATTTTAAGCTAAGCCACAGTAACGAAAAAATATTTTTAAATTAATTTTACGCATGAAGACAATATATTTTTGACAGCCCTACTTAAATAGTTGAACACCTGCATCACAAATAATATTATAGTATGGAGACACAGGAACTGGATGCCAAAATACTACAAAAGGTAGGTACCTACCTACTTGTTATACAATAATACATAATAATATTTCTTATTTCTTCGGGTAAAAACTTGAATTCCATTTTTATTTATAATATTCATTGATAATATTATAATCTTAGAATTTGTAATTTTTTTTCAAATGCGTGCAAAAGATCGGTCTGTAGTCTAGTGGTTACGCTTCCAACTCATAATCGGAAGGTCATAAGTTCAATTTTCGGTGGAGCACAGAACGAAACTAAGCTACACATATTGTGTAACTTCTTGCCTGCGTTGTCCCATGTGGCGATTCCGAACCTTTTTATTTTTACAGGTAAGGGGGCCAGATTTACACCAACCACTTCAGTTGAAGTGGGGGTTTTTCAGCTCCCGAGGGGGCTGGTTCTCATTTCTTGTCAAGGCTGATCGAACCCTTGCTCTTGGCATGGAATGCAAGCATTCTACCAATTGAGCGATCGACCATTTTACGAGCTTGGTCGTCGTCGCTACAAAGCGCCAGTTGTCAAGCAAGACCCAGTTGCTGTAAAGCTGGATGGACCTTAGGTGACCGGTCATTGGTAAAGGTGTATGAATTTTTCAACCCAGCGAAGAGCAAATTTGAAAATATAAATGGAATATTTTTTGTGCTCCGCCGGGATTCGAACTCACAACCTTCCATTCAGGCCCATTGGGAGCTTGGAAACCTAATATAAGGGTATCGCCGTCGAAATCTGTACCTTTTGTCTTGTGCGTGTGTCCCCTAATGATTTTCAGCTTTTTCATAAAAACTGGTGATCTCTACTGAATTCTAAAATTATCAGAGTAAAGTAAATGAAAAGCGTATCGAAATACAAAAAAAAACTGCAAAAAGCATTAGTAAGTGGCGATGTAATTAAAAAATAAAACAAAATCGCCTTTTTTCCATTCCCATTCAAATTTTATATTATGTCCGCAACTCGTTTTTGACCCTTTGATGATATGATCAAAATAGTCAAACGTTTGTTGAGTATTTTTGCATATGGCCGACTGTGTCCATGCCTCGTATAGTTATATAGTTGCAGTGTCTATACGACATGGCTCGGAATTTTTATACATATACAGCTGATGTATTTATACATGAGCCCATTGGTCGGACATGAAGTAAACTGTTTTATCCTCACTGTTGGCCAAAATATCGCAATTGGGGACACCAGCGCCATCTGTGTAACAAATAAAACAATAAACAAATAGAGAATTACAATAATTATTTAAAAATTAGGTGTTTAAGTTAAAGAAATGAAACTTTTACGAAAATAATTAAAAACACTTCTTTCATTTAATCGCGATGTGATGTTTGCGGAAAATTACTCAGAGGAACTTAAAACGCGTACGAAAAAAACTTACGTAAATACGTTTTCAAAAAAATTAATAACTCAGTAACTAAGTAAGTAATGAATTTTCGGAACTCGTGGTAATTTAGCTGAATACATACTCTATCATTAAATTGTATATTTGGTTTTGAAATATTAAGAAAAGAAACGTGAGTCGCCTTGGAAAATGAGCCTTTTTAAATTGGTTTTTTGCATATTTCCAGCTGACTTGAAGGAAAAAAAAAATAAAAAAAATATTTTCATTGTTTTTAAATATATATAAAGACAACCGTATATTTATTTTTTTGAACAGCCAAAGTTGTTTGGGTCTCAAATCCCCCTTAATATTCAACTTTATATGTGCAAACTTGAGCTCGAATCGTTCATACGAGGTAACAAATCAAAGCTAAAATGAACAAAATTAAGAAAATATGAAGTTTGTATCATCAATAAATTGTGAAAAAAGGATTACATTTTTTCCGATTCTATGTTGGATTGGATTCCGATTTTTCCGATTCTATGGGATTCACAAAATATGCATTCTCACAAGCACACATGTATAAGTTCGCGCTTGCACATGCCACATGTGAACCTACAATATTAAAACCCAAATCTCAAATAAACAAACACCCTACAACTCTGGCCGACCTTTCCTAAAACAGGAGTGATATTGGCAAAATGAACCATTTTCTACAGCATGAATGGTCAGCCGCATACCAACCTATACGTTAAGGAGCATAAACACAATGATCTAAATCTAAGTTGCAAAGATATGTATCATTTGAGATTCACATTGAATGCATTCCCACAAGCAGATATGCATAATTTCACACTAACACATGCCGCATGTGGACCTACAATATAAAAACCTAATCCGAAATAAACATAAGCCCCACAACTCTTGCCGACCTTCCCTGAAACAGGTGTGCCATTGGCAAAGTGAATCATTTTCTGCAGCATGGGTGGTCAGCCGCAAACCAACCTATAAGTCAAGGAACATACACAATAAATTATGTTTTGAAAATCAATAAACAATAATATATATGGACATCCAAAACAATGATCTACCCCAAATTATCTTATTGATTTTACTTCGTCTAATATCAATCAATATGTATACATACACTGTACATCAACGATTGCAACTAGCTTTATTTAAAGCATCATTTAAAACCTATAAATGATAATTTGATTATTTTTGAGATGTGCACAGAAAACGTTTCCTTCTGCCCAATAGAATGACAGCATTCTTTTATTGGTATTAAGCAATGAAATTATGCTTGAAATACCAATTACAGTGTGAAAATGACAAAAGATATAAACTTTCATATACACCTCCTGAAATTTAAAAGCCTACAACATCTTTCATAACTGCAATCCATAGTACTTCAATATCTTTAAATGAGCCCAATTTCATTTGATATAATGCCCATGAAAATATGCACGCTCAATTGTTTTAAGTTATTGGGCGATGCCGTCTCACTGTAATAGTTACAATGATCACTTCAAAATAAGATTTCTTCGCTCATCTTTTCCATTTTCTGAAGACAGCCATTCCCAAATTTACAAATCCACAAAACTATTGAATCTCATTTAAAAAAATAAAGGCAGGATAAAATCTGCGGGGTCAGCTAGTAGATTATAGATTTTAAGCTAAGCCAAAGTAACGAAAAAATATTTTTAAATTAATTTCACGCATGAAGACAATATATTTTTGACAGCCCTACATTAAATGGTTGAACACGTGCATTTCAAATAATAATAGTATGGAGACACAGAAACTCGATGCCAAAATACTACAAAAGGTACCTACCTACTTGTTATATAATACCTACGTAATAATATTTCTTATTTGTTCGCGTAAAAACTTGAATTCCATTTTTAAGTGAAGCTTGGACGATGAATGAGAGTGAAATTAGTAAAGTCCATACGGTCGAAATGGACTTTCTAAGAAGTATGATTGGAAAAAAACGGAAAGATAGGGTGAGGAATGAGTTAGTGAGAGAAGAATGTGGTGCAAGGGAAAGTATAAAAGTAAAAATCAAAAGGGGTTTGTTAAAATGGTTTGGACATATGGAAAGAATGAATGACGAAAGACTGACGAAGAGAGTGTGCGCTGCAACTATGAATGGAAGCCGTGGTAGGGGAAGACCGAGAAAAGTATGGATGGATCAAATTTCCGAAATAGCGAATGAATGGGATATTCAGAGTCATAACAAAAGGAAGAATGCATGAAAAAGATTATGACTCTGAATGAAATGAAAGAAGTATGTAAGGACCGAAAGGAATGGCGGTTGATTTGCAACAATGGCGGCTAGGGCATTAATTCTAAGTGTAATATTAAGTTTAATTTTACTTTATTTTATTTTTAATTTGTAATGTGTCTCATTATGAATTTCTGTAAATCATTTATAATTTTTCGTGCTCCTTGACTGATAGGTTGGTACGAGGCTGACCACCCGTGCTGTAAAAATCGGTTCACTTTTGCCAATGCCACCCCGGTTCAGGGAACGGCGGCAGGAGTTGCAAAGTTTATGTCCATGTGAGGTTTTCCTTATTTGTATGCACACATGCAGAATGTGTAGGCGCGAACCTACATGTGCCTGTCTGTAGGCATGCATTTCATATGAGCCTTAAATGCTTACATATCCTTGCAGCTTAGATTATAGATTATAGATAGATTATAATTTTCATTGATAATATTATAATCTTAGAATTCGTGATTTTTTTCCTAATGCGTGCTAAAGATCGGTCCGTAGTCTAGTGGTTACGCTTCCAACTCATAATCGGAAGGTCATAAGTTCAATTCCCGGTGGAGCACAGAACGCAACTAAGCTACACATATTGTGTAACTTCTTGCCTGCGTTGTCCCATGGGGCGATTCCGAGCCTTTTTATTTTTACAGGTAAGGGGACCAGATTTACACCAACCACTTCAGTTGAAGTGGGGGTTTTCCAGCTCCCGAGGGGGCTGGTTCTCATTTCTTGTGAAGGCTGAGTAAACCTTGAGATCGAACCCTTGCTCTCGGCATGGAATGCAAGCATTCTACCAATTGAGCTATCGAACTTTTTACGAGCTTGGTCGTCGTCGCTACAAAGCGCCAATTGTCAAGCAAGACCCAGTTGCTGTAAAGCTGGATAGACCTTTGGTGACCGGTCATTGGTAAAGGTGTATGAATTTTTCAACCCAGCGAAGAGCAAATTTGAAAATATAAATGCAATATTTTTTGTGCTCCGCCGGGATTCGAACTCACAACCTTCATTCAGGCCCATTGGGAGCTTGGAAACCTAAGTGGTTGACGCAAGGCCACCTCGACCACCTCCCTCTCTTGCCCATTAGGAAAGGCCCTCTGCTTCCATTCCCTAATACGTGGTGTGATTGGCAAAAGTGAATTAAGTTTTTATAGCATAGGGGGTCAGCCTTATAGAAACCTATATTTTGTCAACGAACTCAATAATCAGCTAAAATCATAAGCGACAATTCTCAAGCAAGACCCAGTTGGTGTAAGGCTGTGTTAAGGATGTGTTTTTAAAATAGATTTATGAAGAGGAATGCATGAAACGAGATAGTAAAGTGTGTTTCGCCGGCTGCCGCAATATTATTAATTCCATTGGAATTCCTATTATTACTCTATTCCATGGCTCGGAGTTTTTTTATACATATATACTCATACATATATTGTTTATGCAGTATTATAATGATACATTAGTGGTTCGGTCGCCGTTTTATATTCCGTCCGCCATTGCAATCGGCCAAATACCCTAAACGGGTAAGAAACCACCATCTGTGCAAAAAATAAAACAGTACAAAAATATAAAATTAGTTGATTAAGTTAAACAAATGAAAAATTTACAAAAACAATTAAAAACATTTCTTTAATTTAATCACGATGTGATTTTTTCGGAAAATTACAAGGAGGAACTGAAAAAGCGTACAAAAAAAAATGACGTAAACACATTGTCAAAAAAATTAATAACTCAGTAAATAAGTAAAAAATGAATTTTCAAAAATCGTTGTAATTTAGCTGAATAAATACTCTATGATTAAATTATAATTTAGATCTTGAAATATTAATGAAGGAAACGTGAGTCGGGTTGGAAAATGAGCCTTTTTTAAATAGTTTTTTGCATATTTCCAGCTGATTGGAAGGCAAAAAAAAAAAAAAAAAATATTTTCATTTCGAAGGAATTCAAAAACACTGTTTATTTTCACACAAATATATTTAAAAAGATTACAATCTTTAGAATAAGTTACAAACGCGTTTTCGACCTAGAAGGTCATCATCAGGTATGATTATTGATTACAGTAAAAGAAATTTTATTTTATTAAATTTAGTCAATAGGTATAAATGATAGTCAGGTAGGTAAAAACATACAGTAAAATTTTTTAAAATAATAAAATAAAATAAAATAAAATAATGAGAAGATCTATATGGTAATAAAGAAATAAAAACTAAATAATTTATTATAAGTCTTTTTTAAATAATAAAATTGGTCAAGAGGTATAAAACTCAGTTAGGTAGGTAAAATATTCAGTAAAAAATTCTATTAACATTAAAAATAGTTTTGTATGGCAATTATGAAATAATATGAATTAATAGATGTAATAGGTAAGCGTGGAAGGGGAAGACCTAGAAAAGAATGGATTGATCAGATAAGTGAGATTGCGAATGAATGGAATTTACAGAGTGGAAACAAGAGAAGAGCATGCATGAAAAGAGTGATGAAATTAGATGAGATGAAAGAAGTATGCAGGGACAGAGTCAAGTGGAGGCACTTATGTGGAGGTACTGGCCACCCCTAGAGGAATGGCGGCAGGATACAAGACAAGACAAGACAAGATTAAATTAAACGTCATTTGGTGAGACATTATGTATACAAGACAAAGGACAGAATAAAAATAAATTAAAGTTGGAGGCTAAAAAGATCAAAAAACAAAAAACAAAAATAAATGCACCACCATACCAGTCGTCTCAAAGAATCAAACAATAAAACCAATAAACCAGAGTGTCCTCATACATAAGAACATAATAAACAAAGTAATCAGACAGTCTTGTCCTCGCACATATTATGTTCTTATGTATGAGGACACTCTGGTTTATTGGTTTTATTGTTTGATTCTTTGAGACGACTGGTATGGTGGTGCATTTATTTTTATTTTTGTTTTTTGATCTTTTTAGCCTCCAACTTTAATTTATTTTTATTCTGTCCTTTGTCTTGTATACATAATGTCTCACCAAATGACGTTTAATTTAATCTATTAATTCATATTATTTCATAATTGCCATACAAAACTATTTTTAATGTTAATAGAATTTTTTACTGAATATTTTACCTACCTAACTGAGTTTTATACCTCTTGACCAATTTTATTATTTAAAAAAGACTTATAATAAATTATTTAGTTTTTATTTCTTTATTACCATATAGATCTTCTCATTATTTTATTTTATTTTATTTTATTATTTAAAAAAAATTTACTGTATGTACCTACCTGACTATCATTTATACCTATTGACTAAATTTAATAAAATAAAATTTCTTTTACTGTAATCAATAATCATACCTGATGATGACCTTCTAGGTCGAAAACGCGTTTGTAACTTATTCTAAAGATTGTAATCTTTTTAAATATATTTGTGTGAAAATAAACAGTGTTTTTTAATTCCTTCAAAATTGTAAACTAAAACAGTATGAATTTTCACAGTGTTAATACACAAACAATACAAAATATATTTTCATTTCGTTTAAATATACAGAAAGACGACCATATATATTTTTTTTGAACAGCCAAAGTTGTTTTGGGTCTCAAATACACCTTAATAGAACACATACATTCCATGCTAAGGGCTAGGGTTCATTTCCCATTTGGGTGTCTGTTTAAAACACAAAATAAAATACCTTTAAGATCTACACAGCCTTCACAAGAAATGAGAACCAGCCCCATTGAGAGCTGGGTATTCCCCCCTGTGACTAGTGGTTGGTATAAGCCAGCCCCTTTCTTTGAGAAAATAAATATAGGTTCCTATATGGGACCTTTTTGGGGACAACTTTCTCTAATTTATTTTTGTTTGTCTAAATCTAATCTAAATCTAAGATGAAAAGATATATATCATTTGAGATTCATATTAAATGCATTCCCACAAGCAGACAGGTATAAGTTTGCGCTAACACATGCCGCATGTGGACCTACAATATAAAAACCCAATCTCAAATGAACATAAGCCCTGCAACTCTTACCGACCTTCCCTGAAGCAGGTGTCTAATCTAATCTAAGTTGGAAATATATGTAACATTAAAGATTCACATTATATGCATTTTCACAAACATACACATATATAAGTTCGCGCTTAAACATACCGCTTGTGGACCTACAATATAAAAACCTGAATGTCAAATGAACATATGCCGCTTGTGGACCTACAATATAAAAACCTGAATGTCAAATGAACATACTCGTACACCCTGCAGCTCCTACCAACCTTCCCTGAAACAGGGGTGACATTAATAATAATTATAATAATATTAGGATGATTTATTTGGTGAGCGCTGTTTTTGTGTGTATCACACCTCAAGAGCCCTCTGCGAGCTTGGTCGTCGCTGTAGAAAGCGCCAATTCTCAAGCAAGACCCAGTTGTTGTAAGGTTGGATGGACCTTTCAGTGACCGGTCTTTGGTAAAGGTTTATGAATTTTTCAACTCAGCGAAGAGCACATTCGAAATATAAATGGTATATTTTTTTGTGCTCCGCCGGGATCCGAATCCACAACCTTCCATTTACGAGTCCGAAGTGGACTCCACTGGACTACGGACCGGTCCAAGGCAAAGTGAACCATTTTCTACAGCATGGGTGGTCAGCTGCATACCAACCTATCAGTTATTGGCCAAGTGAACCATCTTTTCACAGTATGGGTGGTCAGGCTCACACCGACCTATAAGTCAAGGAACAAGTTTGTTTGTATAAAAAATGGGTGTAAAGCGCGTGAACAGTGATATTTTACTAGGTACATGGTGCTTACAAAAAATTCCAATAGATAAATATTGTGGAAAGAAGTTGCTCTATATTGGCAGCTTAGTGACGTTACGTTTATACTTTGATTTGAAAAACTTAAACAATTTAATATTGTCATCTTTAATTGTTTGGATTTGAGAGAGATGCAACTTCAAGGATCTCCTAATAAAGGCACTGAGAGCTCACACAGCGTGTTGGTGGCGGGGACTATGTACACATATCTCCCATAGGCTCTCCCAGCAGGGCCCTCGGCTTCATACTCAAATGTGAACTGTGCTTGCTCGTAGTTTTCGTGTTGGCTGGACCAGTAGCAGTCAAAGTTGATGGCGTTCCCAACAGTGCTGATGTTGCCAGTTATGAATATCTCGTGACATTTATTTTTGGTTGTGTTCCCGTCAGCCATAAACCTCATCTTGATATCTGGAAAATAAGATGATAAAGGTGAGGCCCCGAAAACAAAACATAAATTGGAGGAAATGGCCACGAGAGACAAAGCCCCATGAGAGACTGAGCCCAACAGGATGGAGCAGCAGGGCACAAGGAGAGGAAGTTGCAGAAAAACAAAGCAGGACTGTTACAGGTGGCCAAAAAGGATTGTCCAGGGGCGGCCCAGGATGTCTAAGTGGGGAGAGGGGAGACCCCAAGTGCGGTGGCTGGATGATGAAGTGTACACGGAGAAGATCTACGCCCAGGAGGGGGCTGAGAAAGGCGAAGATGTAGAAGCAAGATGAATGCTTACGACTCCAGTGTATGTTGGTGAAGGAGACGTTGAGCAGCGTGTAGTTGTTGCTGCCCTGCGTGTAGAGCCAGCTGTAGGGGCGCAGCGCCACGTCCCCCAGGTAGGCGCGCGCCCCGCTGCGCAGCTGCAGCCCCGCACACTCAGCACTGTTGGCCGAGTAGTTCCTCACCCTCAGCAGCTGCCTCTTCCACTGCGCATCTCCACACACCTGCACCATTGCAATTACTTTATTCAAAGGAAATGCACACAGGAGATTTTACATTATCTACATCATTATAAAAAAGGAAGAGTCTCGCCATACAAAAAAGTGACAGTCTAATCTAATCTAATCTAAGTTGCAAAGATATGTTAATTTGGGGATTCACGCGGCAAGAAATTTTGTCCTATATGTGTAGCTTAGAAAAAAAAACCTACACGCTGCTTGAATTTAGTTAGTTTAATGCGAAAGATGTTGATGTGTTCTGTGAGCACCTGCATTCTGCCAAATAGAAGAGGCTGAGTGATAAACCTGTGCAGTCAGTAGCTCAATTGGTAGGTTTCCGCGTTAAGCCAGAGAGAGCCATGCTTGATCCCCATCAAGGGTGTCAGGAATTAATCCCCATTTTGGTGTTTATTTCAAAATCAAAATTATAGTACTGGGAAGAAAAATGGTAACTGAAAAAAAGAGGTGGATATCCCCCCTTCAAGTGAAGTGGTTGGGGTAAAGCCAGCCTCTTCTCTTGTGAAAATAAATAAGTTCCACGCTAAGAATATAACTGAAGAAATCTCATGTAGGTAAACTTAAGGAGAGCTGCAGTAAATGTCTATCTGTGACGTCACACGCTGTGCATTAGTCAGCCAGTGCGGAGACACCTCACTCTTCTATCTACTCGTGCAGTAGACACGCGCCATGGAAAAATTAATAAAAGTGAAAATGCAATAACCTGAGAGCTCGTTAATATATTCCATTAATAACTGCGCGTCAAAAAATGTAAACATGGGCAATGTCACACTGCAGAGCACAGGAGAATAGTGGAGTAAACAAGACAAGGCTTACCTCTCCACTGCATTTGATATTTTCTTTCTCCGGAGACAGACAAAACTCATTTCCTTGTGTGAAGTAGCACAACGAAAATGCACAAAGAGAGAACAACAAGCAGCGAGCAGCCATTACGTTTGTCTGCGATCTATTTTTTCAACGTAAAAAAATATAATTTCGCCGAATATAACACCATTTAAACATGTTTTATGCGAATAATCACGTCGTCAATTGACATCTCAGATTGACACTGACAGTAGTTCCTTATTTTTTCTTTTTCTCTATTTTAGCGATTTTCAACGATGAGCAGCAGCGCCAGTAGCATGTTTTAGCTACCCTAGCGCCCTCTACACTGGCAGTGATCTATGGTTTCAAACCAAAACATTCTATTGTCGATTGTTTTGTTTAAATTATTTTTGATGTGTTAACGGCCCGTTCCTCATCTATTTTCTCGGAGTGTTTATCTCTGTGGTGTTCATTTCATTTGATGTAAATTGTTCGTGATGTCGGACTTGGAGTTCGTAATTCCCCTGCAGAGGGACGACCTGCTGGAGTCTCATGTGGGGCAGTATCATGTGGAGGATGTTGTGCAACAGAGGAACTTGAGCGCGAAACTTCAGGGTAAGTACAAAATTGTCTGACGATTTTTTTTTGTAAGAAATCCTGTGCGGGAGGCTTCCTAGATTTCAGAGACTCTAGGGGTCTATGACACTTGTTGTAGTGCCGCAGAGGTGTTTACAAGCTTGGTCGTCGCTACAAAGCGCCAATACTCAAGCAAGACCCAGTTGCTGTTAGGCTGGATGGACCTTTTGATGACCGGTCTTTGGTAAAGCTTTATGAATTTTTCAACCTAGCGAAGAGCAAATTTGAAAATGTAAATGGTATATTTTTTCTGCTCCGCCGGGTTTCGAGCCCCACAACCTTCCATTTGGGAGTCAGAAGTGAACCACTAATGCTGTAGAAAATGGTTCACTTTGCCAATGTCACCCCTGTTTCAGGGAAGGTCGGCAGGAGTTGCAGGGTGTATGTCCATTTGAGATTTGGGTTTTTATGTTGTAGGTTCACATGCGGCATGAGCAAGCGCGAACTTGTACCTGTCTGCTTGTGAGAATGCATGTAATGTGAATTCCCAATGTTCCATATGTTTGCAACGTGTATTAGTGTTGCCCACTAAACTACAGACTACTGCAGCTGGAGTGATGGCTTGTGTGTGGTGATGTGTTGCAGAGGCCGCGCGCGCGTACAACAGCGACGGCGTGGACTTCATCTTCTCCCACTTCCCCACCTACTTCTCGCTGCTGGTGCACGGCAGCAAGCTGGAGTGGGTCACCATCAACAAAGGTAAACATGGCCTATGTCATGCCGCCATTGCGCTAAAGGTGGCCAGGATCTCCGCAGATGTGTCTCAGTGTTAAAAAAATTAGGCTGATTGTTTTGGTGAGCGCTGTTTATTTATTTATTATTTATCTATTTATTTATTGAAACAAGATAACATAACAGTTGATACCATAAAGTTATAATGTAATACAAGTATTATAAAAATAAAACAATACTTTATTTATTCGTCCAGTCGATAGCTCAGGTGGTAGAGTGCTTGCATTCCATGCCGAAAGCTTGGGTTCGAATCCCACCGATGGTGTCAGAAATGATTTCCCGTTTCGGTGTCAAACCCAAAAATAAAATACCGGCAAGGTTTACTCAGCCTTCACAAGAAATGAGTACCAGCACTCTCGGGAGCTGGGAAACCTCCACTTCAACTGAAGTGGTTGGCGTAAGGCCGGCCCCCTTAGCTGTAAAAATAAATAGGTTCAACTCGCCACATGCGAGCCCTTCGGGGATAACGCGGCAAGAAGTTACACTATATGTGTAGCTTAGTTGCGTTATGCAAAAAAAATCAAAACCATATACATAAGTGTATCATTCTAACATTCGTCTTTCTAGCAGAACCTTCCATTCACGCAGCAGTCCATTCATTCTAGTATTAAATATATCCAGATGTGGTGAGGACGACATCAACTCGTTTATGAGTGTTTGCGCTCGCGAAACAAGTGAATTGCGAAGAATATTGATAATGCTGTGTTTGTGTGTATCACACCTCAAGAGCTCTCTGCAAGCTTGGTCGTCGCTGTAGAAAGGACCAATTCTCCAGCAAGACCCAGTTCCTGTAAGGCTGGATGGACCTTTTGATGACCAGTCTTTGGTAAGGGTTTATGAATTTTTCAACCCAGGGAAGAGCAAATTTGAAAATATAAATGGTATATTTTTGTGCTCCGCCAGGATTCAAACCCACAACCTTTCATTTACGAATCAAAAGTGTTACCACTGGACTACGGACCGTTGTTCTGACCTTCCAATATGTCTCGCACACTTTCATGCTTCAACAGCCATCACTGTCTTCCGTTATACTCATCCTTTTTTCTCACTCTCAGTCACTTGCAGTCTCGCATCGATCAACATACAAGTTATAGATGGAGCATCTGAGCCAATTTGTGTACCATAAAATAAAATGAGATCTTGTGATCATCAGTTTACAGGCAACAGTCATGTTTATGTCTTGTTTTGATGTGTGACGTTAATATCTTGTGTCTCATTGTCTTGCCGTTTACCCATCATTCTGCTTCATGGTATGTAGTTAATATGGGAAAAAGCACGTAAGCCATCTATTTTTCTTTTATATTCTAATCTAATCTAATCTAAGCTGCAAAGATATATATCATTTAAGATTTATATTAAATGCATTCCCACAAGCAGACATGTATAATTTCGCGCTTACACATGCTGCATGTGGACCTACAATATAAAAACCCAGATTGATCGATGCAATATCGCTTCTTTGCACAATCCATTATTTTCTCAGTCTTCTCTTTCACATTTACCTTCGACAATTTCTTTTATCACTCTTTGTGTCATTCATTCATCGTCCATTCTTTCTAGAAGCCTGAACCTTCTCATCTCCTTTATCCTTCTAATCTAATCTAATCTAAGTTGCAAAGATATGTTACATTGGAGATTCACGTCACATGCATTCTCACAACCAGACACGTACAAGTTCGCGCTTGCGCATGCCTCATGTGAACCTACAACATATTAAACCAAATCTAAAATGGACATACACCCTGCAACTCTTGCCGTCCTTCCCTGTAACAGGGGTGACATTGGCAAAGTGAACCATTTTTACAGCATGGGTGGTCAGTCGCATACCAACCTATAAGTCAAGGAACACTTAAGGAATCCTTACACTCTCATATTCTGTTTATTCATTAATAACACAGCCATTCAGAGTTTTAGTGGAGTTGGAATAAATTCCATAGACAAATTGAGACAACACGCATCTGAGTTGCTAGGGAAAAGATAAAAAAAAATGTGATTGTGTAACATGTATGTGTGACATGTTGCAGGGTTTGAGTATGTGGTGCGGGAGATGTGTGACATGTTTCAGGGTTTGAGTATGTGGTGCAGGAGATGTGTGACATGTTGCAGGGTTTGAGTATGTGGTGCAGGAGATGTGTGACATGTTGCAGGGTTTGAGTATGTGGTGCGGGAGATGTGTGACATGTTTCAGGGTTTGAGTATGTGGTGCAGGAGATGTGTGACATGTTGCAGGGTTTGAGTATGTGGTGCAGGAGATGTGTGATATGTTGCAGGGTTTGAGTATGTGGTGCGGGAGATGTGTGACATGTTTCAGGGTTTGAGTATGTGGTGCAGGAGATGTGTGACATGTTGCAGGGTTTGAGTATGTGGTGCAGGAGATGTGTGATATGTTGCAGGGTTTGAGTATGTGGTGCGGGAGATGTGTGACATGTTTCAGGGTTTGAGTATGTGGTGCAGGAGGTGTGTGACATGTTGCAGGGTTTGAGTATGTGGTGCAGGAGATGTGTGATATGTTGCAGGGTTTGAGTATGTGGTGCGGGAGATGTGTGACATGTTTCAGGGTTTGAGTATGTGGTGCAGGAGGTGTGTGACATGTTGCAGGGTTTGAGTATGTGGTGCAGGAGATGTGTGATATGTTGCAGGGTTTGAGTATGTGGTGCGGGAGATGTGTGACATGTTTCAGGGTTTGAGTATGTGGTGCAGGAGATGTGTGACATGTTGCAGGGTTTGAGTATGTGGTGCAGGAGATGTGTGATATGTTGCAGGGTTTGAGTATGTGGTGCGGGAGATGTGTGACATGTTTCAGGGTTTGAGTATGTGGTGCAGGAGGTGTGTGACATGTTGCAGGGTTTGAGTATGTGGTGCAGGAGGTGTGTGACATGTTTCAGGGTTTGAGTATGTGGTGCAGGAGGTGTGTGACATGTTTCAGGGTTTGAGTATGTGGTGCAGGAGGTGTGTGACATGTTTCAGGGTTTGAGTATGTGGTGCAGGTGTGTGACATGTTGCAGGGTTTGAGTATGTGGTGCGGGAGATGTGTGATATGTTGGGAGGGTTTGAGTATGTGGTGCAGGAGGTGTGTGACATGTTGCAGGGTTTGATTATGTGGTGCAGGAGATGTTGCAGATTTTGAGTATGTGATGCAGGAGATGTGTGACATGTTACAGGGTTTGATTATGTGGTGCAGGAGAGGTAGGGATGTGTGACATGTTGCAGGGTTTGAGTATATGGTGCAGGAGATGTTGCAGGTTTTGAGTATGTGGTGCAGGAGATGTGTGACTTGTTGCAGGGTTTGAGTATGTGGAGCGCGCCTGCCAGCAGCTGTGTGGGGAGCTGGAGCCGCTGCTGCAGGAGAAGGAGCTGGGGGATGAGGAGAGGGGCCGGGCACTCAACTGCCTCAAGATGCTGCTCTACCTGCTCACCAGCCTCATGAAGACCAAAGACACCAAGCTGCAGGCCGAGGTGACCCGCACACTCTACTCCCTCCTCTTCCAGCATGAACATGGTCATGGGCTGACCAATGACTCCATGTGTGTGCATGCGATCTATTATATCGCATCAGAAATATCCTCCCATAAGAATGCTTCTGGAAGCATTTTATTAATGGAGTAGACCCTGCTCGCCAAAATTGTGACGTCATCTAGCCAGGTCGATAAGCAGAGATCAATTCTAATATTTTATTATTCACTGCTATGGATTGCCACACAGTCCTGTGATGTTTAACTACACAAAAAAGTCCTGGACCTGGAATATATTGAAAGTAATAGGGAATTAAATAATACAGAAGTCGAAAATACCGGGCTTTAGTAATGTAGAAGTTATTGTTTTACAGGGAGTGCTATAACTTCCATGTGTGAGTGTGCCATGTGTTGTGTGTTGCAGACCGCGGCCTCCCTGAACATTGGCAAGCGAGGGCGCAAGGTGGGGGCGGGGGAGGGAGAGGGAGAGTGGCGGGAGGGGGAGCGCAGGGCCGCCCTCACCACCCTGCACAACCTGCTGCAGCTGCCCCTGCACAGGCTGTGGGAGCCGCCCCTGGCCGAGGACGCCTTTGTGGAGTAAGTCCATCTCCCTGACTGTCACCACAAATAACCCACCATGGTGGCACTGCCCTGCTAGCTAATGAAGCTGTGTGTTGTCCCCAGCATGGTGGCGCAGCCCTGCTACCGGGCCATGGAGGATGCCTGCATCAAGAACAAGGTCACCAGGGAGTGTGTGTTCCAGGTGCTGGGCGTGCTCACCAAGAAGTACAACCACGGCATCTCCTGCACCATCAAGCTTGTGCAGGTTGGCTGTTATTCACTACTTAATTAGTGGGCTGTTCTTGCAACCTCCAAGCCGGGGGATGATTTGGTAAACTTGATTGCAGATAAAGGGCACCACAGCTAATTAACATTCAAGGTTTCCCCCCCTTCATAATCACTTTGGTGATTGAGGCATTCATCAAATCTGCAAACAAGCTTTGCAATGCCGCCTTGGTAAATGTTGCTGCAGGGACTTGAAGTGAGCTGTAATGGTTTCTTTAAGCTCCTCATAATTTTGGAACGCAACGCAAAAAACGCAACTAAGCTACACATATAGTGTAACTTCTTGCCTGCGTTATCCCCGAAGGGGTCGCATGTGGCGCTTCGGGACCTATTTATTTTTACAGGTAAGGGGGCCGGCCTCACACCAACCACATTCAGTTGAAGTGGGGGTTCCCAGCTCCCGGGGGGGCTGGTTCTCATTTCTTGTGAAGGCTGAGTAAACCTTTGAGATCGAACCCTTGCTCTCGGCATGGAATGCAAGCATTCTACCAATTGAGCTATCGACCTTTTTACGAGCTTGATCGTCGTCGCTACAAAGCGCCAATTCTCAAGCAAGACCCAGTTGCTGTAAGGCTGGATGGACCTTTGGTGACCGGTCATTGGTAAAGGTTTTATGAATTTTTCAACCCGGCGAAGAGCAAATTTGAAAATATAAATGGTATATTTTTTGTGCTCCGCCGGGAATGGAACCCACAACCTTCCCATTCAGAGTCCGCAGTGTTACCACTGAGCACACTTCACACATTAATTTTGTGTCTTTTCGACACTTTGGTCGTACAGTTGTATGACTGCACACGTGACACTTTCTTTGGGTCCTGCTTCCTTGTGCCTGTGTTTGGGGAACAGGGAAGGGGAAGTGCCTTTCCGTTAGTCGTAGTGGCACATCCTCAACCCTTCTTCCTCCTGATGCATTCGGTCGCGGTTTGTGATACCTCAGTGGTAACACTGCGGACTCTGAATGGGAAGGTTGTGGGTTCGATTCCCGGCGGAGCACAAAAAATATACCATTTATATTTTCAAATTTGCTCTTCGCCGGGTTGAAAAATTCATAAAACCTTTACCAATGACCGGTCACCACAGGTCCATCCAGCCTTACAGCAACTGGGTCTTGCTTGAGAATTGGCGCTTTGTAGCGACGACGATCAAGCTCGTAAAAAAAAAGGTCGATAGCTCAATTGGTAGAATGCTTGCATTCCATGCCGAGAGCAAGGGTTCGATCTCAAAGGTATACTCAGCCTTTACAAGAAATGAGAATCAGCCCCCCGGGAGCTGGGAAACCCCCACTTCAACTGAAAGTGGTTGGTGTGAGGCCGGCCCCCTTACCTGTAAAAATAAATAGGTCCCGAAGCGCCACATGCGACCCCTTCGGGGGTAACGCAGGCAAGAAGTTACACTATATGTGTAGCTTAGTTGCGTTTTTTTTTTTTTTTTTTTTTTTATGTTTGAAAATAACGATTGGGGAAGTAAGAAAGAAGATACGTAAGAAGAATGAAAGAATGCCTAAGGCTCAGTTTCCACACAGGAATATTTCGTGAATAATTATCGATAGTGACGTCGAGCAAGATGGCCGCTCCGAAGTGACAGATGTTGGCAATTTTGATATTATGATGATGGTTGAATTGTGCCCTGATTTCTGACTGTTGGTCAAACTGATTTGTCGGAAATTTTAACTTCGGAGCCCAAATGTCTGAAAAGTCAAAGACAATAATGCCACGGACTCGACATGGACTCGAAAATTGTGGTATTTTTTAAAATTTTTGGTAATTTAAAACTCGAAAACCTTTATTTTCCGTGAAAACTAAAAACCAATTTTTAGAACATATTTAAAATAATGGTTAACCCCTTAAAAAGAGAAAGGAAGTAAGTAGGTATTAACCTCTAAGGTAGTGAGTTTTGGTATGATGTAAATACCTATACGGAGTGAGTTATTTTATAAAGGGTTAAAATAAAAAGTATTATGTTTAACGACTTCAACACAATAATCAAAAATAAAAATTACCATTTTTCAAAGAAAAAAAAATTAAAACTTACCATTTTTCAAAGTTTTTATTGAAAAATCCTATGTTTATTTCAGGTGTCGTCAACTATTGGTTGCGGTGTCAAAATATTCGTACACTAGTAAAATAATTGTCACTTCACTAAAAGTAATTGAAAACTTACACTTACAAAATAATTAAAAATACATATAAATACATAGATGAAACACAAAACATGACTAATAATGTTTTTTAGTGTGGTAGGCTTTGAAACATGGATGTATACACAAAGCGACGTTGCACACTTCACACATTAATTTTGTGTCTTTTCGACACTTTGGTCGTACAGTTGTATGACTGCACACGTGACACTTTCTTTGGGTCCTGCTTCCTTGTGCCTGTGTTTGGGGAACAGGGAAGGGGAAGTGCCTTTCCGTTAGTCGTAGTGGCACATCCTCAACCCTTCTTCCTCCTGATGCATTCGGTCGCGGTTTGTGATACCTCTCAGTCATTTGAGCTATAAGAGTTTCTCTTAAGTCTCCAAATGATAACTGTTTTTTAGTAACTTGCTTGTACAGGAAAAATGAATTTAGAGTGCAGCAGTCCACGAGTCTAAAAAATATTTTTTTGTACCATTTGAATGATTTGCGGGAGCAGTCAGTAAAACCTAAGATTCGGTCCACTTTGTCAACTGCTCCCATATTTTTGGTATACTCTACAACGGCTTCAGGTTTTATTTTACTCAGTCCCGTACTATAATCTATTCTATTTGTGGTAATCATATTATTTTCATGCTTGCTTGTAAGCATCACTATCTCTCTCTTGTCTTTCCATTTTAGAGCCATCAGTCCATCAGAGTGATAAAAAGTGACTTCTCCTTTTTTCATTTTATTTGTACTGAACTTCGGCATATTTTTCCGGTTTGTTTTGCCGTTCCGCAGGCATTCGTTTTATTTTCTAACAGAAAATAAAACAAAGCAGGACTGGTATACCAATTGTCTACATAGAGAGTGTGGCCTTTCCCGAGATAATCTTTTAGCATCGTCGTCATCGTTGTTCCTTGACTTATAGGTTGTTATGCGGCTGACCACCCATACTGTAAAAAATTGGTTCACTTTGCCAATGTCACCCCTGTTTCAGGGAAGGACGGCAAGAGTTGCAAGGCTTATGTTCATTTGAGATTGGGTTTTTATATTGTAGGTCCACATGCGGCATGTGTTAGCGCGAAATTATACATGTCTGCTTGTGGGAATGCATTTAATATAAATCTTAAATGATATATTTCTTTGCAGCTTAGATTAGATTAGTCACAACCCAGCCTGATATGCCAAGATTCTCTAAAATGTTATAGTCTGACTGGCATCCGGTGTAAACAATAATATCTAGAATGTACCCAGTATGCACATCGCAGCAAACAAATAATTTGATTCCAAACCGATGTCTTTTTGAAGGAATGTATATTTTGAAGGAGAGTCTTCCTTTCCAGAGCAAAAGGCTTTCATCTATGCATATATTTTCATATGGGTAAAATATATTTTTAAAATTCTTCTTTACTTTTTCAAACAATGCTCTAATTTTGTATAATTTATCATTTATTGGCATTGCATTGTCGACGAAGTGTAGAGCTCGTAGGAGAAGACAGAAGCGATCTTGAGAAAATAATAATTTGAAGAACGGAGTTTCAATGACTTTGTTGTTCGACCAGTATTTTTTTAGAGAATTTTTCCGACCAAACTCATCAGCATTATTGTTGCGATGAACATATAAATTTCATCAGCATTATTGTTGAGAAGAACATATAAATCTCATCAGCATTATTGTTGCGATGAACATATAAATCTCATCAGCATTATTGTTGCGATGAACATATAAATCTCATCAGCATTATTGTTGCGATGAACATATAAATCTCATCAGCATTATTGTTGCGATGAACATATAAATCTCATCAGCATTATTGTTGCGATGAACATATAAATCTCATCAGCATTATTGTTGCGATGAACATATAAATCTCATCAGCATTATTGTTGCGATGAACATATAAATCTCATCAGCATTATTGTTGCGATGAACATATAAATCTCACCAATGTTAGTATTTACCCATTTGTGTATTTTTGATTTGGATCCTTAAGTACTGTTCTTTATGACTTCTGCATATCTATTTGTTTCTTTAGAAATTATTTCCACAACATTACGCGTCATAAAAAGTTCAAAGAATTCAATTTCTTTCGAATTCTCATTTACATCAGTTTTATCGTCACATATACCAGATTGGCTACAGTCAAAATTATATAACGTGGGGACAAAATCACTATCAGACCATTTACGCGCTTCTTGTCTTCTACCTCTGACGATGAAGATTCTTCAGAAGAGCTATCAGACTCAATAGGTAAATCGTCGATATTTTCGTATAACTCTTCATCTTCGCTTTCAACTAAAGCATCGAAGATGTCCTTTTCACTAACCCTATGCGACATGATCGTAAATTGAGGGATAGATAATGTATAAAAGAAAAAGTTCAACACAAAAATTCCACAACACAAAGTTACGAACGGGCTTTAGTACGTAAATAAAGGTATGCAAAGAATAAAAATATTGTCAATAAAACACAAAAACACCAAACAAAATACGTTTTTTTTAAAAAAACCGTGTTCAAAAACTTTCAAAAAGTGATCACCTCTTCTCTTCTTTTCCTTTGCCTTATCCCATCATTTGGGGTCGGCCCTCCTTGTTCGAAGACGCCAAACTTTTCTATCCTGGCTCATCTCCTCTGTCAGGTTTCCCTTTTGCATTTCTTTTTCAATATTGGCCCGCCATGTTGCCATTGGGCGGCCTCTGCCTCTTGGTCCTGTGGGAATGCTGAGGGCTTTTTGGACAATATGTTCATTATCTCTTCGCATCACATGGCCGAACCACCGGAATTGGGATTCTCTAATCCTGTCTTTTATTGGGGCAACCTTAAAGCTACCCCTCACGTTTTCGTTCCTTATGTGGTCTAGCCTAGTGACACCTCCAGCCCACCTCAGCATTCTCATCTCGGCAGCATGGACTTGCCGTTCATGGACGTTTTTGCAAGTCCAGCATTCTGCTCCATATAGCATGGCGGGCCTTACTGCCGTCTTGTAGACCTTGCCCTTAGTCTTGATAGGGATCCTTTGGTCACACAAGACACCTGACAGAGATCTCCACTTGAGCCAGGCAGTGTTTATCCTGTGTTTCACATCTGTGTCTACGTTGGCGTCTACAGTAAGGACCGACCCGAGGTATTTGAAATTAGACACCTTGGGAACTGGAGTACCCTCAATGGAGATAACACTTCCATGTGTCGGGTCTGTAGCGATTCCCTCATAGTCACACTCCATGTACTCCGTCTTGCTTCTGCTGATGCGTAGTCCATTTCGCTCCAAGGGATCCACCCATTTGTTCAATCTTGCCTGTAATTGTTCTGCCGAATCCGCAATCAGAGCTATGTCATCCGCGTAGAGGATGCACCATGGTATAGAAAAAAGTGATCACCAAACAATTTAAATAAGAAAAACTATATAAAAATGCAATTTTCGCGTGAGAAATATACGTATACGCGATAACATGCGCGCACTTGTTCAAACTGGTTTCGAACACCACGAAAAATGATTGTGACGTCACACATACTTTGAAATCGCTTTTGTAAAGTTGATAATACTGCTAACTTCGTTTAGTTTTTAAAATATTATGGGGGAAAGCCGCTAGATGCTGTTGGTTAATCCATTTCTGACGTTTACTTATGAATAAAGCCTGTATGACCATAGCCGTACCGTTACGGCCATACTTCGATTTGCAATGACATTTACCGCCGTACGGGTACGGCCATACTACCTTAGAGGTTAAATTGAGTTTGTTTTTACTTTTGGATTAAAAACATTTTTATTTCACAACAATGTTTTTTTCCATTACAACGTTTTGATTATGAAATAATTCAATACTGAATAAAAAGACATTTTTAGCAACCATTTTTAAAAATTGTAAATAATTTCAGTCGCAAGGGAAGTTCCAAATTCAATTTTGGGTCTTGGCGGATAAGCGCAAAAACAATGACACAATGTAATATTAACACAATGTATAAAAACAATGCAATATTAATAACACAAATTGCAATATTGCATTCTGTTTTACAAAAATATTTTTAAGGTTAAGAACCCGTAATATACTGCCACAACTAAAATTGTAATATTCTGCCAATTTGTAAAACACCATGATGAATTGTAAATTATCTGTATCTAATCTTATCTAATCTAATCTAAGCTGCAAAGATATATATCATTTAAGATTTATATTAAATGCATTCCCACAAGCAGCCATGTATAATTATCTGTATGATTGTTTTTTTTACTGCCGCATGGTTTAACTTAACACATATTAAAATTATTTAATTCCTTCATTATATTTTTAAACCCATTCGATGTTTTAATAAACCACAGCAGCTAAATGTCAATAGAAGAAAAAGATTCTGTTTTGTTCAAAAATTATTTTGTTCAAATGTATGTGGAGACGGAGAAACCGATAGTTGCCGCTAAAAATCAGTGTCTGACGTCAATATCAATACTTATTCAAAAAATATTTGTGTGTGGAAACTGAGCTAAAGTAGAAAGTATGAATGATGGGAATATAAAAGAGATGGATGTCTATAGGAATACAATATAGAGATGTAATGAACTTACATGCCGTTGTATTTTCCATACATATTTAGAATTATGCAATAGAGGGGAGTGGTATACCCGGGCCCTGCTGTAGTGCCGCAGCTTCAGCCAGCTCCTTGTTGTGCTGAGAGTGTGTTGTGTTGCAGACAGTGCAGCTGTATGAGCACGCGGTGTCCCCGGTGTGTGCGGGCATAGAGCAGCTGGTGCGCTGCTGGGGACTGGGCGGGCTGGTGGCGCGCCTGGTGCGGGAGCTGGGGGAGGCGCTTGGAGGCGGGGCGTCGGGCGGGGAGGGGGATGCGGCGCCCGCTCACCGCCACTGCGCGCAGCTGCTCACCGAGCTCACGCAGCTCATGCCCACACAGATGCTGCCCGCGGCACAGGCCATGAGGACGCACCTGGAGACTGATGAGGTATATACACCGTGCTACTTATTTCAAGTGTATCTAATATATCCAAGATAGTATTCAACGATTAGCAATCTCCTTTGATGCACATTAGACACCCAAGGAGGACAGCAAGCAAAGAATAGGAGAGAGTGGGTGTATCTCAACATATGCAGACAATACATTATTGCTATTTTACTCTAAAACTCACATAGCTATATTATGTGGGTTATTTCTCAAATCTTTCCAACAAATGTCCAATGCCAGTTTATTTCTAAAGTAAACAATATTATTTTTCTATGTCCCAGCTGTGCCCTGTATCTCCAGGGACTGTATGTGATTTGCTCACAGCAGCACTAAGGGGCCTAATGTCTGGCAGGCTGGAGGTCATGCCTGATGTGTGTGTGCATGTTGGCAGTGCTACCCGCTGAGGAGCAGTGTGCTGGGCATGCTGTGTGAGGTGCTGTGCGTGGTGCTGCGGGGGGAGGGGCTGCCTGAGGAGCGCCGGGACATGAGGGACGCCTTCCTGGATGACCTGGAGGAACATCTGCACGACCTGTCCGCCTTTGTGAGGTCCAAGGTGAGACTGCATACATGTATTCTCCATTCCAGCTTACATGTATAACAATCTATAATCTAAGTGGCATAGATATTTATGATTCATATTAAATGCTTACAACATGAAAACCCTATCTCAAAAGAACGGACGCCCTGCAACTCTTGCTTACCTTCCGTGAAAAAGGGTTGAGATTGGCAAAGTATTAAATTTTTTATGGGATGGTTGGTCAGCCTTGTACCAATCTAGAAGCCAAGGAACCCATGATTTAATATTGTTGATCTTGTAAGGATAATTTACCATATGCTGCCTACATTTGCATGGAATGCTCGCTCATGAGCTAATGTCCTGATCGCTGTGGTGCGTTGTTGCAGGTGCTGCAGCTGTGGAGCCGGCTGCAGCGCGAGGGCTGCGTGCCACTGCTCAGGCAGCAGCGCGTGCTGGCCCGCGCCATCGGCCGCCTGCAGGACAAGGCCACACTCGTCAGGAAGAGCGCCATACAGCTCGTCAAGGTAAATCAACATGTAGAACAACGCACATTTCCCCTGAAGTTTTATTAAAAAAAATCATTTATTAAGTAAGGAATGGCTCTAGAATATGCCAGGAGGGGCCATGTATTTGAGTAATTTATCATCCTACATCTCTTAATCTTAACTATTTGCTGTGTTCGTCTCTACAGGTATTCATTGAGCACAACCCATTTTCTGCTCAATTAAAAGTTGAGGCGATTCAAGAGCAACTGGCCAAAGAGAAGAGAACCCTGGAGGAGCTGCAGCTGAAGATCAGCCCCAAGCCCGACCAGGTCATGCTGGGCAAGTGGAATCACATCGAGGAGGACATCAAGAGGGTGGTGGAGGAGAAGATGGACCAGCTGACACAGGATGACCCTGCCGTCTCCCAGGGAACCATCGACGACGCCTACTCCGTCATCCGCAACAAGATCCAGGCGCAGGAGTATGTAGAGGCCTTCATGATCATCCGCCACACGGAGAGACAGTTCCCTGAGGCCAAACTGCTGCGCTGTGAAATGGACAAGAACAACCAGGTACGCCTGCTTTCTATTTGCATTGTAAGGAGATGGTTATCTATATTATCCATATCCATACTTTGCGGTGGCCGGGCCGGTTGCCTGGAACAATTTTCCCGTCAGTGTTCGCTCGAACCAGCCTATCACCACCTTCAGAAAGGGACTGAAGACACTACTTTTCTCCAGAAGCCATGGCGCCCTTGAGATGGTCCTGGACCATTAAAAGGCGCCACAGGAAAGAAATCATCCATCATCATCATCATCATCATTTACAATTATAAATTCTACTAGTTTGGTATCCATTGTTTTATGTTACCTTGTAGATGCTGTACTTCATTGCGTTGATGCGAAATGTGTTCATCACGGAGCATGCGTGCCAGCTGAGCGAGGAGCAGCAGGCGGAGCTGGTGCTGGCGCTGGAGAGCCAGGAGAGGCTGGTGAGCTTCCTGGAGGAGCAGCTGGGCTACAGCCTGCTGCTGCAGCAGAGCGTGCCGCTGGTCTACACGCTGCTCATGTCGAAGCAGAACACCGACGTGCTGGAGGCCATCGACTTCTTCAAGACGGCTCACAGCTTCAACATTGAAACTGCCAAGATTGGCATCATGGGAATGCTGCAGCTCGTGTGGTCTCACGATCAGGTATGTACATATGGGGGGATGTTTGCTGATTCTCTCACAGGAATCAGTTGAGAGGAAAAGGTGTCTGAGCTGAAGTACTGCTGGTGTTTGTTGCAGGAGAAGCGCGATGCAGTGGAGCGCGCCTACAGCCAGATGTACCTGGTGCGTGAGGGCAGTGAGCGTGCGCGCGCGTGTGGCACGGTGCTGCGCCTGCTGGGCTTTGTGCTGCAGGCCAACAGGGGACACGCTGCCGCTCTGGAGGCCCTGCTGGCCAAGTGGCTGCAGGCAGGAGACATCGGGGCTCCCTTTATACAGGTATCAAGGCAGGCATTATTATGTGGGTGTATCAAATACGAGTATATAAATAGCAATGTGTCAAGAATATATTCTGTTGTAAGTCATTTTATATGATTTAGGATTCCTTGCGTGTTGCAGGTGTTGTGGGAGATGTTCACGAGGAAGCATGAGGAGGCCACGGCGGAGAACAGCCGCGCGGCCCTGAGCCTGCTGGTGATGCTGGCCAAGGCCAAGCCCTCCATCGCCTCCGCCAACCTCCAGGTCATCCAGGCCCTGGGGCTGGGCGGGGCGCAGGCCATCAAGGTGCTCTCCGTGCAGCTGCTGCTGTCTCTGGGGAAGGACCAGCCGCGCATGCCCAAGGACTCTCCTCTTCTCAAGTGTCTGCATGACACCCTGGTGGAATCATTCTTCAAAGCTGAAGAGTTTGTCGTCCTGGGAACCAACTCCATCACGCTGATCTATTCCATCTGTGACACTCCCGACCTGATGGTGCTGGCCCTGCTGAGAGAGATCACCGCCAGGATAGCCCTGCTGCTGGGCCTCAGGGAGGCGGAGGGGGAGGTGGACTACATCAAGTTCCCCAGCGAGTACCTGCACCGGCTGCTGGTGCTGTACGGGCAGGTGGCTCTGCAGCAACTCATCTACCTGGATGTGACAGTGTACGGGGAGCTCAGGAGAAGGAATGAGGTAAATATTCACCTAGTCAGCTGGTGTTTCATTTCTTTCACTTTTATTGGATGTAACTATTCTAGTACGCAGCACGCAGATCCTAGGGCCATTAAGTACATGATCAGCAAATATTTGAAAGAGGTGTAAATAGTTGAGTGTTTATATTTGATTGGTTTTTTGTATATTATTCTTATCATTATTATTTTTGTTATTTTTTTCATATATCTACATGTGTGTATATATGTATAATTCTTATTTCTGTATTTTCTATTTAAACATGTTACCTCTTTATGTTATTTTATTTTATTTTTTGTCTTTCTGTTTTTTGCTGAGTAAATGACTAAATGGTGTATATATTATTTTTGTTTTTTATGATTTTTATCTATTAAGTGATTAATTTTAAGTTAAGATAAGTTGGAATCCTCCCCAAAACACAAGCTATGCTTACTTTGGGGAGTATTTATTGTAATTAGATTTTTAAAATTTATTTTTATTGTAATACTTTGTACATATTGATAAAAAACAATAAAGACCTTATTAATTAATTAATTAATTAATATTATTATAAGAATTATTGAACTTTGACAGTTGATGGTGGCCATGTTGTTAAAGTGACATCTTACAGCAAATGGGTCTTGCTTGAGAATTGGCGCTTTCTACAGCGATGCCCAAGCTCGCAGAGGGCTCTTGAGGTGTGATTCACACAAAAGCAGCGCTCGCCAAATAATATTATTATCTGTCCAATTGGCCGTAATTTATTCAGTCTGTTTTGCCAAACCACCTTGGACGGGTATAGCGTGCAAATGATAAAATTGTTTTATGGAAATGCTGCAGGTTGAAGAGAACCAACTTATTTTGGCCTGAATAGGTTTCAACAGGATGGCGCACGAGCCATACAGCTCATTCTGTACAAGCGGTTTGAAGGCGTGGCTATCTCACATGGAGGCGATGTGAACTGGACACCTATTTCATGCAGTGGGAACCTGTTAGACTTTTTCTTGTGGAATTTTCTTCAGTCGCAGGTGTATACAAATAAGCCACAAACCACAGCAGCCTTGAAAGCCAACATCACACATATCATATTATGTCAAATTTAGCCTGACTGCGCCTGAATGAGCCAGTCATGGAAAATTGGACATTTCACATGCACGCACCCCAGAGAAGCTGGGCGAACATTTGAAGGATGTTGTATTCCATATAAAATGGCATTGATAGGCTTTTCAAACAAAAACAATCCTTTGTTTATTTTCATTTAAAGATAGGAAGCTCTTAAGGAAAGACCCTATATAAATGATAGGAAGCTCTTAAGGAAAGACCCTATATAAATGATAGGAAGCTCTTAAGGAAAGACCCTATATAAATGATAGGAAGCTCTTAAGGAAAGACCCTATATAAATGATAGGAAGCTCTTAAGGAAAGACCCTATATAAATGATAGGAAGCTCTTAAGGAAAGACCCTATACAGGGTGACTGGTAATTCGACCTATTCCTTGAAAGGGGTTATACTAGGGTCTATTTGCAACATTTTTGACCCAGTTAACTAGGGGTCGAAAATCACTCATCTTCAAGTTATTTCAATTTTTAGGTTTTTTTTAAAAATTGACCATTTTTCGACCTAAAACTTATGATTGTGAAAATTTTTCTTAATTTTTTGCAACAAATAAGTGTTTTTCTTATAGCTGATAAATGAGCAACTACTGAAAACTAAAATTTATGTAAAAAAATCCGAAACCCTCCAAAATAAAAGGTTTTCAAGGCCAAACTTTTTTTTTGTTTTTTTATAATTTTTTCAATCCAAAGAGGATAACTCAAAAAAATGATAAGACACTTGGCGTACAAACTGCAGGAATAACTTCCTCAACTCATAAGCTTTCAAAAATAGTGCAAATGTTTGAACTTTTACAACAAATTTGCAAAAAAAACCTTTTTTAAACACGCAAAAGGGGAAATGGGAATTTTATTTAAAAAAATATTCGTCTGGAGAAAATTAGTAAACTCTTATAATTACTGTTAAATAAGCTAAAATAAACTAAAATAAGTTAAAATAATAAAATAAGAAAATTTCAAAGTGTACTTACATGGAAAAATCACAAATTTTGCTCAAATTGCCTTCCCGCGTTACGAATGCAAGCACGAAGCCTGCAACAGACTTCACTCAAAGTTACTCGCGATAAAAGCCCATATTTTATCTGTTGGGCAGCTGCTACAATCCTCTCTCTAAACTCTTCTCAACCCTGAGTATCTAAAAAAAACTTTGTGGACCGATGAATCTAACTTTGACCGAGACGAAATTACAAATTTTCACAATCTGTATTTTTGGGCGCCTAAAGGTCAAAATCCAAAGAAGGGGTCACCTGCACTGATTTTCACTAAATGTGTCGATGGTGATCGTACACAATAATTTAATTGGACCATTCTTTCTGCCAGCACGCCTATGATTTTTTTTTCTAAGAGCTACCTTCCCTGTTAGAGGATCTGCCGCTTACCACAAGAATGGGTATGATTTACCAACACGATAGATGTCCAGCCCACTATTACCAGGGCGTGCGACAGTGGATGGATGACAACTATCCACTGAGATGGATTGGTCGCGGTGGCCCGATTCCTTGGCCGGCAAGAAGTCCTGATTTAACACCATGTGACTTTTTTATTTGGGGTCATATGAAGGCATTACTCCATCGCACACCGATTTCATCTCAAGAAGAGTTGAGATAGAGGATTGTAACAGCTGCCCAACAGATAAAAGATGGGCTTTCATCGCGAGTAACTTTGAGTGAAGTCCGTTGCAGGCTTCGTGCTTGCATTCGTAACGCGGGAAAGCAATTTGAGCAAAATTTGTGATTTTTCCATGTAAGTACACTTTAAAATTTTCTTATTTTATTATTTTAACTTATTTTTAACTTATTTTAGCTTATTTTAGCTTATTTAACAGTTATTATAAGAGTGTACTAATTTTCTCCAGACCAATATTTTTTTTATTAAAATTCACATTTCCCCTTTTGCGTGTTTAAAAAAGGTTTTTTTTGCAAGTTTGTTGTAAAAGTTCCAAGACTTGCACTATTTTTGAAAGCTTATGAGTTGAGGAAGTTATTCCTGCAGTTTGTACGCCAAGTGTCTTATCATTTTTTTGAGTTATCCTCTTTGGATGAAAAAATTTATAAAAAAACAAAAAAAAATTTGGGGTTGAAAACCTTTTATTTTGGAGTTTTTGGGATTTTTTTACATAAATTTTAGTTTTCAGTAGTTGCTCATTTATCAGCTATAAGTAGGGACTGGAAAAAAGTGGTGTTATTTTTTGCGAAATTCGCGTTATTTTTTTGGCAAATTCGCGTTATTTTTGATCAAAAACAGGGAAATTCGCGTTATTTTTTACGACAAACGGGGAGATTCGGTGTAATGTTTAGGGTTGATTTGATCGAAATAAAGGTTTATGTAATTGCAAAACTATAGATTTTACTAATATTTACAATTCATTATATAAACATGTACCTTCAAAAACAATGAATAAACAACATCTGAATCAATACGAGTTACAACTTACAAAAAACCATTGATTGAAAAAATTATTAATATTTGAATGGCACTCCGAATACCCTGCAATATCCTTTTAAAATATTAAATTTAGTCTCTCTAGATGAGGGTTATCTAATTTTTTCGAGGGATGTTGGCTTTTATGAAAGCCTCAAGTTGTGTTCTTAATCTAATCCAGCAGCAGCTTCACTCCTTGATGGATTTCCTATTTCATTGATGTCACGATTCAAGTCTGTTTGGATGTCCAGGACAGTTCTGCTTATCATTTATTTTTAAAAAAAAATAGATTTGTGAATAGGAATGCAATTCACCAACCTACTCTGCCTGGCCAGAAACAGGTATTAATATCATTAATGAAAAATTCATTACGAGTATTGTTCATTTTAATTAATTATTAATTTATAAGTACTCAATTACATTTGTTGAACCAGGGTCAAATTTATGGTCAAATGATCCAGGCGGGGATCGAACCCCGCGTCTAGCTTTCTAGCGTGTTTCAACGTTGAAAGATCAGCCTACTTGGCCCCCTCGGCTATAAAACCGACCATTTTTTCTGTGCTTTGCACCTTGCAAAGGGTTTTCACAGGAATCTTTTCTTTCCCACAAAATAGTTGCGTTGCAGAAGCGTCACATAACAACTTTTTCGCACAATTTCTACCAAAAGTACGAAAATTCGCGATATTTGCGTAAAACCTCAAATTTCGCGTTATTCGCGTAAAAACCTCAATATTCGCGAATAAATTCGTTTTATCGCGATCGCGAAATTTTCCAGTCCCTAGCTATAAGAAAAACACGTATTTGTTGCAAAAAATTAAGAAATTTGTTCACAATCACAAGTTTTAGGTCGAAAAATGGTAAATTTTCAAAAAAACCTAAAAATTGAAATAACTCGAAGATGAGTGATTTTCGACCCCTAGTTAACTGGGTCAAAAATGTTGCAAATAGACCCTAGTATAACCCCTTTCAAGGAATAGGTCGAATTACAAGTCACCCTGTATAAATGATAGGAAGCTCTTAAGGAAAGACCCTATATAAATGATAGGAAGCTCTTAAGGAAAGACCCTATATAAATGATAGGAAGCTCTTAAGGAAAGACCCTATATAAATGATTGATACTATTATTGAAGAGCTAGTGCTGCTAAGGCATTATTATGCTGACGTGAAAAATAATTTTACTATATTGCTATTTTCCAGATTCGTGAGCAGCGCAAGGCCGCCAACACGAAGACTGCCAGTAAGCTGGCCAAGCTGGGGCGCAAGGGTCGTGTAGCTGAGCTGGCCATGACCCACAACGCCAGTGCTTCTAGCGCCTCTAGCCGCCTCAGGGCTCTTAACACCACCAACACGGTAACTCTAACATGCTGCACAACGCCAGTGCTTCTAGGGCCTCCAGCCGCCTCAGGGCTCTCAACACCACCAACACAGTAACTCTAACATGATGCACAACGCCAGTGCTTCTAGCGCCTCCAGCCGCCTCAGGGCTCTCAACACCACCAACACAGTAACTCTAACATGATGCACAACGCCAGTGCTTCTAGCGCCTCCAGCCGCCTCAGGGCTCTCAACACCACCAACACAGTAACTCTAACATGATGCACAACGCCAGTGCTTCTAGCGCCTCCAGCCGCCTCAGGGCTCTCAACACCACCAACACGGTAACTCTTACATGACCCACAGCGCCAGTGTTCCAGCTCTCAAGACCAGCACCTCAGTAAACTCCTGGTAAACCTGAGGGCTCTCAATAACGGCTTCACAGCCCCAGCGTTGTTGAACAGGATGTTTGTGTTGCAGGAGTCTGGCCAGCATGAGGAAGAGGAGGAGGAGGCGGGACTGGAGGGGGCGGTGGCTGATGATGCTGATGCAGAGCTGGTGCGCAGTGTGTGTGAGACGGAGCTGGTGGGGGCGGGGGCGGGGGGGGTGCTGCAGGGTGTGGCGCCCGTGCTCACCTGCCTGCTCAGCAACACACACAGCACAGACAGCAGCACACAGCAGCTCAGAACAGCCGCCTGCCTCACCCTGGGCAGGTGATCACTTGTGTGTTTTATCTAAATAATCAAAATCTCATTTCCAAAATTGAGACAAAATCCCTCCGGAGCTGGGAAACCCCCACTCTAACTGAAGTGGTTGGCGTGAGGCTAGCCCCTTTACCCGTAAATATAAATAGGTCCCGAATCCCTACATGCGACCCCTTTGAGGCAATAATGCAGGCAAGAAGTGGCACTATATCTGTAGTTTAGTTGTTTTTTTGCATTGTGGTTCTATATGACTTATACACAAGTAGCTCAGAACCCCTGAAGGCTTGCCCACGTATTCCTGAATCTTACCAACACTTTCCGTAGGCCTCACTTGCTCATGATTTTTATTTGTGTGTCTGATAAGTAAATGAAAATCAATCTAAGCGCCAGGGAGCTGTTAGGAATGGTGAATCTAATGTTTTGTTCATGTCGACAACGGACTTTTTCAGCATGATGATGTCATGATGTAATGAAACTGATGTTTATTATGAAGAAGCCCATCGCAAACATGTGCAAAACGTTGGAAGCTTCAGCTCCAAGAGACCACAGCATCAAATCCCATTCTCAACCAGGTGACCTTGTAAGCCTAAAACTCTTCATCCATATTAGTGTACGCTCAAACCACTGACCATTTCAAAAAGTGTTTTTTTTTTTTTTTGAAACTGTGTGTCTTGTTTACATGAGGATGCATAACCTGTGATGGTGGGTGCTGTGATGATGTGAGTGTGTTGTGTGGCAGGTTCATGTTGGTGTCGTCTGCCTTCTGTGAGGACAACATGCAGTTATTCATGACGCTGCTCAAGAACTCCGACTGCAGTGACACTCGCTGCAACATTGTCATCACGCTGGCTGACCTCACCCTGCGCTTCCCCAACGTCATCCAGCCATGGACGCCCTACATCTATGAGAGGTGGGCAACCTGCATATGCTTCCATACTGCTCAGCCTCGCAACTCTTCTGGAGTTCCGTGCTTCTGATTTAAAACACTTGCTATTTCTTACACTATTTGTGTTGAGATAATTCTGCAGTTCTGCCAAGTCTCAAAAGGCGAAGAGGTTAGTCTTCATTTCGTTTGAAGGGTTCTACCCAGACACGCACGGCGGGGCGCTGCCGATTTCAGGTGGACGGTTCTGCATCAGTCCGGGAACAGTCCTAAGTTTGGGATCTGTTTGGTTAATGTTACAGGATACTTGTTTTAATTCAATGTAAATGAGCAAGGCGTAAGCAGGATGTTGTTGCAGGCTGGAGGACCCGTGTGTGAGTGTGCGGCAGTGCACGGTGAAGATGCTGTCCTTCCTGATCCTGCAGGAGATGGTGCGTGTGCGTGGGCAGGTGGCCGGGCTGGCGCGCTGCTGCGTGGACCAGGACCCCAGCACGCGCACCATGGCGCGCCTCTTCTTCAAGCAGCTGGCGCAGAAGGGGAACTCCCTCTACAACATCATCCCCGACATCATCTCCCGCCTCAGCGACCCCGAGCTTCAGCTGCCCGAGGACCACTTCAGGACCATCCTCAAGTACTTGCTTCTTTTCCTCCATTTTTCCAGCTCACAAGCCTCAAAGGCTCCGGGCCACTCGCTCCTCAATCCTCCAGGACTTGCTGTCTTGCACCGCTTCTCTCTATGGTCTCCTTCCTCCCAGGACTTTGGCGTCGGCTTAGACATTGTGTGCTCCCCATATCCTGGGACGTCCAAGTGGTCTTGAGAATGCTATAAAAGCTAGGGGGATATTATGACCTAGCAGGTAAGCGCCCTTGGAGCAACAAAATCATGAAAAGATGCCATCAACTCACCATCATATACTTCAGTGCTCCGCAACCTTTTCTCACCTACGACACACCAAAATTCTTCCTAGAATTACGCGGCACACCAAAAGCCAAGATATATAGGTATTAAATTGATACAAAATTTTACAATAATTTTTAGTTTTTTATTTGAAAAGTATACATACATATAACTATAACATATTTCTTTTACGCAATATTAATAATTATTACCACCACACCACTAGAGTCCATATTTAATATAGTCTTCGTCGTACTTTCTTTTCACTGTCTTTTTTAGTTTTTTTGTAACACTTGTGCTGAGTTCTTCATTCGGTTTATCCATATTTAAAGGGGTATAAAACTTAATATGTATCACACGAAGAAGGCTAACCACACACAATTAATGGTAATTATCGTAAGTGGTGGAAACTTGTTTACTTAACTTTGTGTTGTAAAAAAGTGACAGCTCTGCACACGACAGTATACGTGAACTGAGCCGCTTCGCCCGTCACTAGTGCAAATGCGTTATAACGCATGCGCACGGGCATGAGTCTTCAGCGATGCGCATAAGGGTAATTTTTTCTTTGTTTATGACTAGTTTGGTGCGGTCATGGTGTGTACAAAGCATACTGCGCAGTTTTCAACAATTGGCACCAGGCGCTGGAGGAACATTGAAAAATTATATTATAATCTAATCTAAGCTGCAAAGATATATATCATTTAAGATTTACATTAAATGCATTCCCACAAGCAGACATGCATAATTTCGCGCTAACACATGCCGCATGTGGGCCTACAATATAAAAACCCAATCTTAAATGAACATAAGCCCTGCAACTCTTGCCATCCTTCCCTGAAACAGGGGTGACATTGGCAAAGTGAACCATTTTTTTTTTTTTTTTACAGTATGGGTGGTCAGCCGCATACCAACCTATAAGTCAAGGAACATACATGACAAATTACATTTTTTTAAATCAACAAATAACAATATATACATGGACACCAAAAAAAAAAAAAACAAATCATAAAACCAATTTCACTTTAATAAATCCTAGCCGCCAACATTACAGATCAACCGCCATTTCTTTCTATCCTTACATACTTCTTTCATTTCCTCCAGAGTCATAACCTTCTTCATACAAGCTCTTCTTTTATGATGACTCTGGATATTCCATTCATTCGCAATTTCGGATATTTGGTCCATCCATACCTTTCTCGGTCTTCCTCTTCCACGACCTCCATCTATTCTACCAACATATACTTTCTTCGTCAGTCTTTCCTCATTCATTCTCTCCATATGCCCAAACCATCTTAACAAACTTCTTTTAATCTTCCCAATCCGTAAATGACAGAAGAGAATGAATTTAGGATTCTGAAAGAAGAAATAAAAGTATCTATTGAATGTTTGTCTCCGTCTTTTCCCAATCATACTTCTTAGAAAGTCCATTTCAACAGTATGGACTTTACTAATTTCACTTTCATTCACCGTTCAGGCCTCGCTTCCATACATCAAGGTGAGTAAAAGTATGCCACTGTGTACCGCCAATTGAGCATTTTTAGATATGTTTTGATTTTTGGCGATACAAGCTGTGGCACCCAGTACACACCTGCCCTTCATTACTCTTCTTTCAAGTTCACCTGTCATTCTTCCATCTTTTTCAAACTTACTTCCCAAGTATACAAACTCATTTACCATATCAACATTCATTCCGTTTATTCTTAATTCATAGTTCGTATTTTCTTCATTTCTTTCAAAAATCAAAACTTTCATCTTACTTGCATTCAATTTCAAATAATTACCTAGCAGAGCTTCGTTCAATCTAGAGAGCATTGTTTGCAATTCTACTGCTGAATCAGATACAAGAACTCCATCATCCGCATACAGTAGAACACTCACTTTGCTCTCTCCTATCATTAATCCACAATCATCAAGTCTAGCATCTCGAACACACTTGTCCATGACTATGTTAAATAGCCATGGGCTCATCACACATCCTTGCCTTACACCCTTAAAAACTTCAAACCATTCACTATACTCATCATCAATACGAACACATGCCATACTATTTTCATAGTTAGCATGTACTGCATTCAAGAGAGCCCCATTCACTCCATATGCTTTCAAAACATCCCACAACATACCTCTGTCTACTGAGTCAAAAGCTTTTTCCAGATCCACAAAGGCCGCAAACAGCTTTCCCCTCACCGACAATTGTTTTTCAACAAGTTGTCGTAGAGTAAAAATCTGATCAATACAGCCTCTACCGGCTATAAAACCGGACTGTATATCGGAAATCCTTTCACTAGTAGTCAGAATCACATTCTTAATAATAACCTTACAGAAGACTTTCCCTGGTATACTGAGTAGACTGATTGGTCAGAAGTTCTGACAGTCTTTTTTGTCCCCTTTACCTTTGTAAATAGGAAGAATGACTGCTTTCCTCCAGTCCGTCGGTACCACTCCTGCATTTACACAAAGCTTACATAGTTCATACATCCATTCTACAACACATTCATCACCTGCTTTCAACATTTCACCATTTATTCCATCAAACCCAGCAGACTTTCCATTGTTCAAACATTCAATAGATACTTTTATTTCTTCTTTCAGAATCCTAAATTCATTCTCTTCTGTCATTTTTCTAAACAAAATTCTTTCGCCCCGACCAAAAATCCCTTCAAAATGTTCCTTCCATCTCTTACATACTTCATCATTCTCCCATACCATCTAACCGACAGCGCTTTTGATTCCTGGGGTGGTCAATGCAGAATCTTTATTCCTATTGGCACTGACCCACCTCCAGAATTCCTTCCTACTGTCGGTGAAATTTCTGTTCATTTTTTCATCAATCTTTCTCTGTTCATTCGCTTTGCTTTCATAAATTACATTCTTCGCCATTCGCTTGGCTATCTTATATTCATCTTCTAACTTTCTATCATTCCTGTCATTCAGCCACTTTTTGTAACATTTTTTCTTCACTGTCACAGCCTCTTTTACTTTACCATTCCACCAGGCATCTCCTTTCAAACTTCCACCTTTCGTTTCTCCACATACTTTTCGAGCACACTCAATCATTCCTTCTTTCATATACTTCCACATGTTTTCAATATCTTTTTCATTCAAATTCTTTTCAAGTTCATTCACACTTAATTTTTTTTGTATTTATCATTTATACTTCTCTTTCACGTTTTCATCACTCAGACTTTCTACTTTTATTCTTGGCCTTCTTACTTTCTTCTTACGTTTCTTCTTTCTTCTCCAATCATTATTTCAGCGCATAAGAGATAGTGGTCACTGCCTATTTCAGGCCCACGATAGACACGGCTATCTCTTACG